>BOSO01028372.1:0-21810 GCA_018403395.1 Gorsachius goisagi
ATTCTTTACAATGAGGGTGGTAAAACACTGGAACAGGTTGCCCAGAGAGGTAGTGGAGGCCCCATCCCTGGAAACATTCAAGGCCAGGTTGGATGGGGCTCTGAGCAACCTGATCTAGTTAACGGTGTCCCTGCTCACTGCAGGGGGGTTGGACTAGATGACCCCTAGGGGTCCCTTCCAACCCGAAACATTCTATGATTCTATGATTCTATGCATGAAGCAACTAGAATGCAAAATTCCCACTGGGTAGAAGGCCCCCCCTTGACCCTCCAACCCCACTCCAGAGTCACCCCATACCCGTGGGGAGGCAGCTTTTCTTGCCTGCGTTAAACCAGAGCGTGTATCAATATTCAGTATGTATTTACAGCCTTAGCGTGGAAATGCATCTCCTCATACTGCTGTATTATTTATAGGCTAGGCCAAACACTGGGATATTGAAGTAAGGCTACGAGACTTTTTCAGTTTCAGAAGCAGCTCATAAATAAGAAGTTAAGTCTTATATTTTAAGAAGAAACATTAAAGTTCTTGTCCTTGAGCCTTACAGGAAAAAAGCTGAAGAAAATACACTCCACAATACTGGCAAAATCTATTAACCTGATTCTTCTCCAGCTCCTCTCTGCTGTAAACCAGCCTGATCCCGGGGCTGTCCTGCCAGCAGAGGGGAACCAGGCGGCTGCTGTCTCCGCAGTGCGAAGGCCAAAGCAAGAGGGATGGTTTCACACGATGAGTTGCTTTATCCCCCCTGCAACAGCTCCTTTCTCCGGCCGTCCCTTGCTCACCTCCATTTTCTGCCACTCTCCGGTAACTGGCCGCAAGGAGAAAGATGTCCACCTTAATTTTCAACTCTTACTTTTCTCTTCCTAATCTGGGATTTCTGGGGGATGGGTTTATGAAACTGGCTTTTGCTCATGATGAAGGCTGGCTTGCTTCCAACAAGTGAGGAGTTGGGGTTATTTACCTCAAAATGGCTTTGGTGTCTTTGAGCACTAACCCCAGGCCATCTGCACGCTCCTGGAGAAAAAGCCATCACAGATACAGACCGGGCTGTAGCAAGGTATCACAGTTGATCCCACTTTTTATGGCTGCTGCAGTGGGTGCCTCCTCACACATGTCTCCCTATTGCAAACATCCAGAGAAGCAAACAAGCCTGAATTCTTGCATGCTATTGAAATATAAGCATTAAATCGTTGTAATTATACCTTTCTGGCAGCTGCTAGGGTGGCAAGTTTGATTTTTGAGCTTCCAAACCAAAACACAATTAATGAGATTTTTGCAGAACTAAAAGCACCCCCACCTCTTCTTGACAATCTCTGCATGTCGCTCAGCTTTGCTTCCTACTGCGTGTGGCTATCAATGCATTTTTGCTGTAATTTCTAAATGCGGTTGGAGCAAATTAAATCAGAAAAGGTAGTTCATAGCACTTCACATTTTTGCCGTATACGGATTCATGCCCTGTTATACACAGTGTTCATCACATTCTCCGTACCTTATTTGCTGTGAGATATCTGAAATTCTTTGTCTTATCTGATCTCTGATTTAAGATTCTGACCTTTTCAGCTTTCTGTAATTCCACTGCCAGCTCACTCAATATGCCTTTGTTTATAGCCTTACAGCAGAGAGACCAAGTGAAGACGGGAGCTGCTTATGCGCTGGAAAGAGCGAAATTTCCGTTTGCCAAAATTTGCGTGTGAGAGGGAAGCAGCGATATAATTTCAAAAGTTTTTAAAGAATCTGAGAGTACAGATGAGAAAGTGGATTAAACAGCCTTTCAGTATGACTTTCTGCTAAAAGAATGAACCAAAAAGCAATACCTTTCTGTTAATGGCAACCTGTGTGAAAAGCAATTTCAACACTAATAAAAACTGATTTTTCAGCTCCATGGCGAGAGCAGCAGAATGGCAGCATACATCTCAGCACTTTCATCAAAATGCTTGGGAAGGCAAATGAAGCCTTTATATCTGCTCCCGGGATGTTATGTCAGCTTCCCTCAAGTTCTGCTCCCCCGCTGCCCAGGCAGGTTGCAGAATGAGCTCTGGGGACGCTAATCTGCGCTGGACAATAGCTCCTAAATTATTCAGGGTACTAAAGACAAGGGCTGAGTGTGAATTGCAGAAGACCCTCATGTCACAGAGTGACAGCAATAAAATGACAGCTGAAATTCAGTTTGGATAAATTTAAAGACATGGGGGACACACCAATCTTAACTTTCCATACATTGTGCTGAGTTCTGAGTTGACCATTGCTACTGGGAAATGAGATCTTGCAGTTAGAATAGGTAATTTTATGGAAATGTCAGGTTTGTGCTCAGAACTGGTCAGAAAAAATCCAAAACTGAATTCTAGGAAATATTACGAAAGGAGCAGTAAACAACGTGGAAAGCATCACTCGTATTCAGCGTACAAATCCTTGATGCGCTTGTGTATTGAGTACTGTGGGCAGCCCTGGTCCTCCTACCTCCAAAGAAAGATGTAGCAGAATGAAAATGCCGCAGGCAAAGTCAGCCAGGGTAATGAAAGACACCGATGCTTACTGAACAGCCTTACGCTCTTCCACCTGGTACAGACACAGAGGAGAGAGATACAAAGAATAGAGAACCATGAAATCAGGATTTGCATGAAGATGAGCAGGGACTCGTTGGTCAGTATCTCTTCCAATGTAAGAACTAGGCAAGCTTAAATAGAACGAGACGGTGTCCAACTCAAAACAATCAAAAAGAGGTAGTATCCTGTTGTGTTCATGAAACTTCCATCACAGTTAAGCTAAAAGGTTAAGGTAACTAAGTAGTTAATATTTAAGTTCAAGGAGCAACTGGATAAATTCGAAGAAGAAAAAAAAGCCCACAGAAAGCCCTGTTAAATTCAGAGATGCCAAATTTGGTCAAGAAGTCCTTGACCTGAAAATGATTGGCAGCTAGGAGACAATTGATCATATAAAAATATATATATGCTTTCCTGCTCTTACAAGAAGTCACTTGGGCCACTGTCAGAGAGAGGATGCAGGTCTAGTTGGCTCTAGTTCAACTCCTCCAAAACATGTTTTTAATGTAAATCTTTATTGTTTTGTTCAGAGGATGTTGTTGACAGAGGTAGATGAGCCAGGGAGATTTCTCAGTTACGTTAAAGAGGAAACTGTAAGCTTGTGTGCGTCCAGTGGACATGGCATCAAAGCAGATAAATTAGAGTCTACAGGTATAATTCATCTGCTTTAGATTTCTTTAGTTTACCTCCCTTTGTAATACACAGAAATAAAAAGGCAGATTAATACGTCCTAGTTTAGGTAGGTGTTTCAGGAGATGAATCCCCCTCTACTAGTGCCTACATGTCCCAAGCCTGGGACCAGTATGACTCAATGAGAGTGCATATTTTGCTCAGGAGTACCAGAAATACATATTTCCTACATAGTCATTCCTTCAGATACTTATTCCATTTTGTGATTTATTTAAATAGGTTTAAATGTGGCACAAGCAATGTTGACTGATAAATTCTGCTTGGAGTTTATAAATAAAGATGCTTCTTTAAAACAAAATCTGGCAAAGACAAGCCTGGCTCAGACCCAGGAGAAGTTTAAATTCAGCCCATGATCTGCTGAGCTAGCTGCCCAGTTGATCCAAATAGAAGATGAAATGTCCTATGATTGTTTATCTAAACTTCTCTTAAACTGCAACTTATTCATTTGCCATTTAATTCTCACAAACATACAGCTGAGTACACCCTATGGCTGTACAATTTAGATGGTCAGTGCTGAGGTGACAACCTGAAGCCTTGGTCACCACATGACTCACTACAACTGGGGTGGCCGCTGCTCCCATTTGGTCTTTTTTTCCTTTGCATGGAGAGCAGCATGTTTGGAGGGGGCAAGGGTATCCCTATGTCCCCCACCCCCACCCCTCCAATATTGAGCTGGGAGCCAGAAGCTGAGAAGAGCTGCCGGTTCCCGGACAGCCACAGGAACACAGTGCTTCTGTGAGCGTATCAGAAGTCAAAGGGACTCACAAAGCAAGGGAGAGAAAGCAAAGGAAGCTGTGAGACCAGGGAAGGTCTGAAGGAACTAACTTGAAATAGGGACTTGCTCCGTGGCCCATAAAAGCAGCTTGATGCAGAGGAAAGGATTCGCTGGAAAAAGCATTAGTCCCCGAGAGGGCATTGACACAAATCCTGCAGCATGCCCAAGGATGGTGGGAGACTGGTGAAGGGATTTAGTATTCCTTATTCTACCTTCATCTCTGAAATGAGTACTGTCTTAGAAATGTTCTGCATAACCATTTGCTACCACCAACAAGCATTTGAGCAGAAACAGAACAGAAAGCTCACGAGGCTCCATCTCATGGATAGACACTCTCAAGCGAGAAAGCCATTGCTGAGCTTTTGGCAATCCTGCAGGTGAGGAAAAGCTCCTGCTCTCAGCAGTTTGGGCTGGATGGAGGAGTATTTCTCTGTATCTGGTCCTTACCTAAAAATATCCCCCAAAACAAAGGCATGGCTGGGCTCTTTCTGACTGGGAATCCAAAGCATATGTGTCTAGCCTGTAGGACTCAAGCCAAACTGTACCCAGGTGGCCAGCAGCAGCATTTTTATAGGCACCGTGTGTGTGCACATGTGGGCATGGCAGACACAAGCATACACACATGCATTTTAATCCCACCGCTCCCAGGGACCATACCTGGAGCTGTGCAGCATTAAAGTCCCCCAAACCATTCATGCTTTCTTGGCAATGCTTATTTTCACATGACCACTTTGCTGAAACCCTGTCCTGAGTCATGCATCTGCACATTGGTCAGACTGCAGTGTTAATTATAGTAATGATAAATTTTTATTTTGGTCTGTTGCTGATGGATTTCACCTAGGGTTGATTTGCTTTTCCTATTTAACATCCAGACATTCAGTAGAAGGCGTATTCCTGTATCCCGTTAGTCAGAAAGGTTTTCACTTCCATAGCTGTGATGTTGTCATCCCTACTTGTCATAAGCGTCACCAGTCCCAGATTTCCACTCTCTCCGCTGAAGTGGCAAACCTGACGCTAACCTTGCTATAGACAAAGGGAGACATTGCTTGGTCTCTGCATGTCTGCATGGTGATAGAGGGCTCCTTGTTCGTCACTTGGATGCCGCACCATGGATGTGAAATCCTGGAGGGACTGCGGAGTGGCCGTGCTTGCTTTTGGCTGAGCACGGGTGGTTTTGTATGACCCCGCAGACCCTGCCTCAAGATGCTGGGCCTGAGGCTATATTCAATACTCAGTATAAAGGTTTCTGAGTGAGACAAAAATCCACCAAAAGTGACTGCCAGTTATTTCCTTGAAATTTGCATAGCTAAGTAGATTTTTCAGGGGATCTTCACACCCAGGCCTGCCTTTTCCAGTGGGCGTCTCTTTGGCTCTCTGATGCTCGCACGCCTCCCCACTTCCCTCCTGTTTCTTTGCTATCTCACTCATTACAGTGGTTTCGATCATCGCCTTTGTACAGAGGATGCCCAGATCAGCTCTCTCAGTCCTTAATTCTCTCCCTCTGGTCTTTGGCACATCTTCAAATGCCTCTAGAGCCATGCACTGGGAAGCCTTACTTCCATCCCAAGCCCAGCTGAGGCTCTACCTTCTCTAAGCGACATTTGGGGATTGTCTCCCCCTGTTTATGAAGAGAGAGGGGAAAGAGCCATTTCTGGGATGACACTCACCCCATTGCAAATGCCTAAAGCAGGCCAGATGCTCCTGCCCTGAAAGTGCATTTGCCTCCATCACCCATAAGGAGGTCCCCAGCGGTTGCACAAGGATGTTGGCTGCCAGCTGACCTCTACTTTCGTGGAAGGAGTCTCACCACGTTTCACAGCAAAGTGGTGAGCTGCTTACTCAGCGGACAAACTCCTGCAGTAGCTCCCTTGCCTGAGTAGGGCAGGCCTTATTTATTCTCGCCATTGCACGTTTTCAGCACTCTCTGCTTTTACAGGACAGTAAGCAAGTTTGCAAGCCAGGGACTTCCCTCCATTTTGTCTCATCTCACTCTCTCGCATTCAGAATTATAGGGGCATACTCACAAATTTCTTAGGAAATGCTGAAAGTTGTCGCACCTTGTATAGCCTCTGTAGGTAAAATAGACATAACTGTGAATGAAACCTTAAAAATCAAAGCCTTTCTCCAGCTGTACATGACACAGTCCAGCAACGCTGCGTCTCACTCTTGCTCTTAACTCTGCCATAAACTGCACATTACAGCACAATTTTCTGATGTATTTCTTGAAATGTAACCATGTGTGTGGAAAAAAAAAATTATCTGTCTTCTGGTGTCAAAATCCATTTCTCCTTTCGCTATATAGTAATATTTATCAGCATTTATTTTATTTACCGTCTTGCTGCCCCTGCTTCATAACTGCTTTCGCCAGAGTGCAGGACCCAGGAACATATAACAACATTCATTTTGCCCCTCCATCACTCACGCTGTCCTGCAGTGTATTTAGTTTTGTGCTCACCACCGGTGATGACGACGGACTCTCAGCTTGCAGATTGTCTCAAGCGATGCCCCCAAATGGTACAAACACTGTGGGAGCTATTTGGGTCCCTCACTGTTAAGCCTCAAGGAGAGACACACTTGTTTGGAGATCTGCAGGCATCTGAGACATCTGCATGGGGTTTACATGTGTGGCAAAGCATCCCTCCTGAGACCCGCATCTTTCTGGAGCAGCAGCTGAAGGTCAGGTGGGTAACTTCAGGGCACCACAAACAGCACTGGACGATTCTGTTCAGCAGCCTGAATTCCTTCCCAGTAGCATGAACTCCCCATGCCACCTGGCCTTCACCCACGCAACCATCAGCTTCTGGGCGTTTGGTTTCAAACAACAGCATGAGTTCCCAGAGGCTGACATCTGTCTCCTAGGGACTAAGCACGTTTCACAGCAGCAACTAAGCAAGCAATGAGATACTGCCACCACAATCCACAGAAATCTGGAGATTACAAAGTCCTTCAACCCTTTGGCCTCCCTAAAATGTTATATCCTAACATAGGTGCGGGTGCCCTGAAAATATCAACTTGCAGTGGGGATTTCATTAATAGGGCTGAAAGGGGCTACAAAAGGTTATCTAATACAGTCCTCTTGTAAGGCTTATATACAAGTGATTATTCACCTGGTCATAAGGCTCTCCAATATGTTAAGAGGCCAGATGCATACACGTACACATATATGAAGCCTTCAGGAGCAAACCAGCAGTACAGATGAATTCAGTGTTGAAGTGAATGGAGCTAGAGAAATAAAAAAATGGGAGACTGTTAAGAAAATAATTTCTAGAGGGGTACTGGTTATTAGAGGCTCAAACAGCCCCTGCTTACAACAGTGCTTTTTAAAGAGTAGCTGTTTGAGTCTAAGGTGCTGTGAAGAACAATTAAGAAAACAAAACTAACCAGAACGTTTGACCGCTTCCTTTCTTCTGCTACCCACATCAAATGCTTTGTTGTGTCCCAAGAGTAATTTCTCATGCAGACTATATTAATTAATTAACTAATTAATTAATTAATACAGCTTTCCACAGCACTTAGCAGAGGGCAGTTGACTTTGATCAAAAAGGGGTGGGTCACGGCTACTCCATCCTAATTTGCCACTGCATGGCTTTCTCTTTTAACCAGACTCACCCCCAGGGATGTGGCATGTCTGCAAGGCTCATTGTTGGGAAAATCGAGACATGTGCAGAAGTTTTGGTCTGATAAGATAGAAGAGGGGCCTGGACTACTCTTGGAAGGAGCAGACCTAACAGAGGGCCTCAGTTCCTCTGTAAAAGAGGGGTCAGTGTTTCCTCCTTACTCAAGCCTGCCCATGCTCCTCCATGCTCCCATCCCTGTCCTAGGCCACTGTATTCACGCACTTAGATGGAATAGTATGGTTGCAGAAGCAGTCAGCTCCTGCTGAGGTCCATGCACCCTCAGAAGGACACGCATACAAGGCTAATGATGCGGCAGCAGACTGCAACTTCTCATCCTTCCCCGCAGCAGGACAGGAGATTACCCTGACAGTTTGGATAGGTCCTCAGTGCCACTGCAGTAGAAATGAAGTCCAATGGGTTCACTACCACTATGTGCGTACTTAGGTCTTAATTAGATCCACGCATGGAAATGCTGACAGTGGGGTCACTTGAATTAATGCCGGTGACTATTCAAGTCTCCAGTCTTCTGCCTCAATTCAATCTGAGATAAAGCCTACCAAAGTCAATTGGAATAAAAAGATTTGGTATTGGGCCCCAACATAATTAAATGGTAAGTTATATCAACATGCATTTCTTCCATGTACATTTTCTTAAAAAACCCCATAATTATGATCACGGCAGATCTTTACTAATGCTTGAAACCAGCCCGACAGAAGCATTTTTAGTCATTTTTATAGCTATGTAGGTAAGATGGAACCTTTACTGTTTCAAAAATGCAAACAATGTTTATTTGTTGCTCATAAGTAATTCATGGACCCAACAATATTCAATAAAACTTCTTCATTTTTAACAGATTTCTTAATGAGCATCATTTTACAGAAAACCACCAACAAATAAATATATGAAAACAATTGCTTTTGACATCACAATGGTTAAACACATTAAATAATTCATTAAATTGTGCTTTACATCAATGAAAATCCCTAGGTCTACAAACTATCTTGTAAATAGGAATAAAAGTAGATATGGTTACTCACAATACAATCTCTTATTAGCAGAGTTCACACACATTATTGCACATAAACAGAAGGAAAATTCCTAAAGAATAAATTAATTTACAGCCTATTAATTTACCCTTTCATCTTAAATATGGCAACTGATGGGAGCTCTTGATTTTTTTTTTTTATTTTTTTTTTTCACTTCCAACATTTATTTGAAATCACGGAGCTAGTGATATGGCCAAGAAGAGAACCAAGGACGTTATAGGCTATGGAACCCATTTCCCTCCACAAAATATCAAAAAAGAAAGTATTACAAGAACCAAACTGAAAGAAGTGCTTCAGTGCAAACTGGGTACCTTTTCCGAGTATGCTTTTGCCACATGTAGGGAGGACACAGCAATCTGCTCAAGCAGAATGATTTTATTGTGATTGTTCATCTCATACAGGGTAGTCTCCACCAACTTGGAAACAAGATATTCCTTATCCCAGATGAAAAAAAGAGTATTTCCACATGCATCAGGGGAACAGCGATGGAGGGGGGGAAAAAAGTGTTGGTGAGGTAAATTTTATAACATTAGTGCTCATAACTGATACAAGACTGCAGGTAGGAAACAAGAAGCCACTAGTGCAGAAGGAAGCATGCATTAACAAGAAGGCCAACTTGGGAAACCTCTTGCTTTAGTAGTGGGCATCAAATCTAAAACATCTGCAGATGCAAAGTTGGTGTGAGCTGCCATTTGGGTTGTTTGAATGGATATGCTCCAGCTAGGAAGTTTGGCTCTGGATCTGACTGCCATCACTTTTTTGTTCTGTACTTCTGTTTTTAGTTAACTGCAAATAACTACCGCATCCTGGGTAGAAGCCCTAGCAAGGCTATCGCAGCTTCCACTATTAACCCAACTGTAGTGAAGAATAACCAACATCAGAAACAGTGGGGTTTTTGCTTTCCCCATGGTGAAAAAGCTTTTTATTGTTAGCACTGATGAGCAGGGAAGAGAGTACAAATTTTCATTCCTTAATAAAGTATGGCCCACAGACAATAGGCTGAGTTCTTGGACTAGACATCGAGTTCCCAGAAACAAGTTTTAATGACACAGCAGGTTTCTTTGTCTGCTCCAAGCCTACAGTGAATTATAACTGGGAAAGGCAGCCAGTGCCGAGGATGTGATGGGAGAGATTAGCAAGTACATCTCCATTACAAAAGAATGAGATTTGTTTCAGCACCACAGTAGCAGAAGCCAAATTGCCTTGTTTAAGCAACAAAATAATGGCAGGAAGATGGACAGAAATCCTATAGCGCTGTTGCTCATGAAGGCTTTGAAAGAAACATGCTGCGCTCCGATCTTATACAAGCCCATGTAATTACAGTGAAGTCCGTGCTGTCAGAGCAACGAAAACCTGGAGTAACAGAGATACGGACCAGGGCCTTTGTTTTGCTTTTGCGTTACATTATTTCGGGCGCAGCGCCCGAGAGGAAAAAAGCGGCAAGCCTGTGTCTTAGAAGTCAGCCTGAAAGTATTTCCAAACTGCTTTATTTTTCATGTGCCAGGAAATTCTGCAAAATAAAACAGCATCACTGGCGCAGTGAGGTTGCTGGATCTGCTGCTGGAGCTGGGGACGGATGTGCTGGGTCCCTCAGACCCAGGGGCTCTCTGGGCAAGATCTCAGCCCCCCTTCAACTCCTCCTGCACAACCAGGGCTACCTGATGCACAGGCTCCAGGGAAGAAAAAAACCCAACAAACCAACTTCAATTTTAACTAAATCCCAAGTGTTAAGGCAAATCCCGTTAACATAGATGCTACAGCACATTAGCAGCTGTTCAGGACCCTAATCTTGTCTCCTGGGAAATGACTGACGGAAAGGTTAGGCATCGCATTAAAGGTATTGCCAAACTATTAAAGCTAATGTAAACCGCCCAAAGACTGCTTCGATTTTCCTCATTAGGCTTTGTTTCGTGTCAGGCAGAAGGAATAGTCTGGAGAAGGGTTGGTGTGCTTAGACAGCTAAAACTGATACTTACAGTCACTGGTGAAGCTGCAGGGAACAATTTCTGAGCTCTCTCTCCTCTCCCCTGAAAAGATAACACTTCATTTTCTAAATGAAAAATGAGGCCCCCATTGCCGTGAGCGGTGCAGAGAGGTGGCCTGCTGGGGAAAGTGGCAGGAATGCAAGGAAGGGGACCCTTTTTTCATGCTTGGGAGGAAAAAGAAGGGATGCTTTACAACAGAAGATGGGCTGGGACTGATTGTACTTCCTTGCTTATAGAATATATTCCTCCTTAATGTGAATTTGGCTTTTCATCTTTCCTCCTACATGGCTGGCTTCTCTCCTGCACAGCCTTCCTCCTGCCAGTCCCCCTGCCTGCCTGCCAGCCCTGCCTCTCCTGCACACCCCGCACCACCATCCACCCCACCTCTGCCTCTGCCATGGTCTCCTTTGGGGCTCCCCCCTGCCCCCAGCACCCACTGCCCACCTGAACTCATGGAAACAAGGAGCACACCTGCAAATCCTGGACGTGCCAAAGGCATCCTTCCCCTCTCTTGTGGCGGGGTCTGCAGCGGGGCTGGGAGCAGGGAGATGCAGCAGCTCCCCATCATCCCTGCATCACCAGCTGGAAAGCTCCTTCCCCGTGCAGGGCCAGGGCTAGCCCAGCCTGAAGCCCCATTGCCAGCAGGTAAGATGGGCAGCTCTCTGTGGATTACCTGCACTGCACTGAAAATGCAATAATACCCGTCAGGCTTAGCTCTTTGTGGCCTTATGCAGTGTGAGCTTCAGTCCTAGACCATAAACATTGCAATTTAAATCTCTGAAGGTCGGGGTCCATTTGTCAGCGAGGCATCTGAGCGCCTCTTCCCGGCGATGGGGATCCAAGTGGCACCGTCCATGGAGTCTAGGAAGCTCCTCGCTCTTCTCTAAGGCAGACAAGCCATGCTTGGGCAGGAGAGTAATGATCTGCCGCTCTGCCTTCTCCCTTCTGAATGTGGAGGTGGGATGAGGTGCGTATGATCCACCAGTGGAACGGGTATTAAGGACCAAAAAACAACCGCCACTCACCCCAAAAGTAGCACATTGACAATCAGGCGTAGTGCAGCATATTGCTAATAAACTACATTGATAATGAGGCATCACCCCGGTAGCCCTCTTCATTTCTTAATAGCCATTTTGATATTCCATGCTTAATGTATTATTGTATGCATTAACTCTCAAGGGGATCATTCGATCGTATTTTTGACATTGTGCATAGGTAAGTAGCAAGAGCATTGTCAGAAGAAAAGAAGATATAGCATGCACTAAAAAAAAAAAAGACTTGGAGATGAAAGGACAGATTTTAAAATTCAGCTTCTTTTTTTTTTGTAACATTATTTTTTTCACCGACTGGATAAAAACCTTGAATTTTGAAAATAAATAAGAAATGTGCATCCACATCAGGTACTCCAGTATTTCTAATTAGCAAATCTGTAAGGTAAAAGCCATTCATGCATGCAATAATATACTTTCAGCATCTTGATTTAGCAGCCACGTTGAGGCACTTAGAGAAATTTCCTCCTAATGCTTTACATTTATGCTAGAAGAAGGAAAAAACCTCTCAAAAGATCTACAGTGCACAGGACCCTCTTTTCAAAATTTCACTATTACTAATGGAAGAACATAAAATCTTGGAATAAATAGATGCAGTTTAGCCACAAGAATGTAACATGTGGAGGAAAAACCCATTGAATCTTTTTCTAGACAAGGAAGAAAAACAGATACAGATCTCTCATCATGAAAACAATAAATTTACAAAGAATCTTCATACAGAGTAATAAATATCAAGACTTTCCACATATCCATTATGTATCCTACAAAAATGAAAGCTGATTTTTTCTCTAGCCACTACCGTAGTTAAGAGAGAAAACCAATTTCAGTTGTATTCACTTGGCATCAATGTATTTTAACAGACAATATCATAAACCTGGCTACCTTCACAGACAGTGTATCTCCAGGCTTTTACAGCAGATCTGGAAAATGTCACACCAATATTTAAGCTTTTCCTGCACTCTCTTTCCTCTTCCTTGTAGTTTGCTTGGCCTCTCTTCACCTTTTGTGAAGGCAAAGGCTGATTTCATTGCCTCCAGCCAGATAATCTCTGCAACGTGTGCCCAGATGCCATGTGGACCTCATCTCTCAAGGCTTTCTCTTTACCACACACACTCAGAAGGATGGCCACAACCTGGCTGGGCTCGATACTCTCAACGTCTGTGGAGAAATAAGCTAACTTCCCCCCCACCCCCGCCATCACTTCACTTATCAATCATCTCTGATTGCTGGCTAAGAGAACGGAACAACCGATGCCGCAATTCCACATTTCCTAGGCCTTTTTTTTAATCACCTCAGCAAATTCCACCCTTAATCAAAACACGGCGTGTAGAAGTTTGAAGGACAATATGCTTTCCTCCATCTCATTCACTAGAAAGCTACACACTACAGTTGCAAAGGACAGTATGAAATAAACCAGCTCTCATGTCACCGAGGAACCAAAATAGATTTTTCTTTTTTTCAATTTTTCATTCATGTCTGCACAAGTTTTGGTAGCTCAGATTGTATAGGGTACATCTGCTCTCTCTTCAACCCATCCTCATAGCTTAGGGCTTTGAATTAAGTCTTTTTGGACAGGAATCTAATCTACTGCCATTTAATAACACTAATTAATGCCTACTGAGAAAAAAATACAGTTTCCTCACTGGCAGAAACCAAGAATAACGGAGACAAGGAGGGGTAGGTGTCAGACATGGTCTCGTTTACCAAAGTGGTAGGCCTTTCTTGGCTAATTCCCAGGTAGCCAAGCCGCACAAACTCTCTGATCCTCTCATGGGTTAGTCAAGATGGAGAAGCATCACCACCTTGCGACCTGACTGTTATAATCTTCAGTAATGGCTACTTCTGCTGCCTCTTCCCTTGGCCACTGGTGAGCTCTCTGCTCCCGCAGCAGCCGCCTCTCCTCTCGCCTCTTTAGACGGTTCTTCTGATGCTCCTCTTGCTTGGAGTACTGGAAGCGCTGCAGGAACAGGTCCTTCGCGTATTCGTAGAGCTGCACGTCCAAGAAATTCAGCTCCTCTATCCGTTGCCGCACATCCTCACCAATGTCCACATTGGAGGCCCGCGTAACATTGAATTGGGTGAATGGGGAAATGAATTTCAGGTTGAATGTCCTCTCAAAGAGATACTGAGTTTTCCTCTGAAATTCTGTGAGCCCGAAGAAGGCCATATTTTTCAGAT
Source organism: Gorsachius goisagi (assembly GCA_018403395.1). Classification (NCBI taxonomy): domain Eukaryota; kingdom Metazoa; phylum Chordata; class Aves; order Pelecaniformes; family Ardeidae; genus Gorsachius; species Gorsachius goisagi. The sequence goes on from BOSO01028372.1 coordinate 13,878, forward strand.
TGTTCTTGGCGCTTTGGAGAAGAATCATATTTCTTTCACTCTCATTCATAAAAGTCAAGTTGTAGCATCCCACCAGGCTGAGGTCTGCCAGCATGCGCACCTGGCGGTTGTTGGCCAAGTTGTAGCTACAATCCATGAATTCCTGTAAACTGACTCCAGACCAGTCATCTCCTTCATAACAGGTAGGCAGCTCGTCTGGCGTTGGGCTTCTTCCGTCACACATATGAAGGGAAGTTTTCCACGTTGCACCCCTCTGGACGTGCTTCCATTCACTCAAGTACCGTGACACCGGGTCCCTCAGCATCGTGATGTAATAAAAGTTCCTGAAACATATCATTAAACACAGTTTTAAGATTCAGTGGATTTCACTTCTTTATTCTCCAGCAAAACGATTACCACCCCCCACCTTCACTTTTCCCAGTGTAATATAGGCACTTAAAGTGACTGCTTCTGAGACAGTAAAAAGCTTAAAGCTTCATAAATACCACGAATAAAACACAAGGTAAATTGGGAGAAAGAGAGAGAGATGAAAGGAAATAAGCAGTTATGAGAGAAAAGGAATTACTTTGACCTATCAGCTGTTCAGCGGTGGTTACTTTATGTAGAAGCCGATTAAATGACTTTTACTCCCCTCTACGTTGAAATCACCCCTCAGGAATATCAAAAACAGCGGAAAAGAGATTTATATAGTCTTGCCACTTCTCTTCTGGACTGAGACATGCATGTCTCACAAGATGATAATCCATACAGCACTTGGTCAGAATATAAGAGAAGCACGAGCAATTTCATGTGGATGCTGCAAGTGCTAAAAATAACACCATGTGGAAGACTGGCATGAGCCACCTACTTACGAAGAAGCCTATTATTAAATGGGTTGGAGTGAAGATAATGAGAGACCCAAAATCCATTCATCTGACTTAATTCATATGACAAGTGCTTGATTGAAATTAGTTATAATCGTGTAGTACAAAAGCATTTGTTGATATAAAGATTACCATTATTCAACCTCGCCTGTCAAGAATACAAAAGGGACACCAAGAAATATTGATTTGAAATAGAGCAAATAACTGCAGAACTCACATTGTCAGTTCATCTTCTAGCGATTGAATTCAGTTTGTACATCTATTTATGGCAATCTGAAATGGACTGCAATTGAGTATGCGTCAAGCAGGCTTTCACAGATTGAGTATTTTTACTGAGAAATGTTTTATTCAATAACAACTCACCTGAGTTACAGAATGATATCATAAAGACAAAGCAAAACCAAAATACTTATGATTTCTGCCAGCTAGAATAACCAGCAGAAGATTCATGACTAAAATTAACACATGGCCTGGTACAAAAATAGGCTTGTGAGTTTGCATGACTCACCCGACTGCAAACAATACATTAATAAATCATGAGCCCTAAGATTTCTTACGAAAAGACTGATCTCAGTGCTCTTCCTTGAGCCTAGAGAAGGATGAAGCAAGTAAGCAGTTGCTGCATACAAGGTACCCTGTAACCAAACCAACACTTTGTGAGGGCCACCTCATCCAGGAGCTAACTTCAGTTAAATGAAAAATCTCGAAACTCCTAACAGTCTCCGAGACAATTCCACTTCTTTTTCAGGTATCACCCATTTTCTGCCACTAAAGATTCCCCGTAGCTTCTCCATAAACTTCAGGTTTATAATAAAAAAAGATACTTTCCTGCATATTCCTAAAAATGCAGATATTTTCCCCAGTGCAGACAAAGCAAAAGGCAAACAGGGCTGAATGCTTTCCCCTTAGTCATTCTGAGTTCACCACCTACAGGATCTATAATATATTTTCTGGAATAAGGTTATGAGGCCAAACTATGGACTATGTTCTGCTGCAGGGTCATTTCTTGAACTGCTATCTAATGGAAACAGCTGTTTCAAGAGTTATTTCACATCAGAAGGGTCACAGGTGGAAGGATATAAACTAGGGAGTGCCATGGATGCATTTTCATTATCACTTGGATTGGAAGCCATGATTCTTGTTAGCATCAGATGACACTCTGAAAGATGGTATTTCCAAAATAACTTGGGGCTTGGGTTTTCTGGTTGCTGCTCACGTGTGATCGGACTGCACTTCAGCATTTTGATCTGCTGCAATTGCTTACACAGCCCCCATCAACAGTGAACCCAAGGACCATGCAACCATTCGTAGACAGGTATTTCTAACATCCCTCTTCACTATGCTTGCAGAGTGGGAAGGACCAGAAATCCTCCCATCTGCTCTGCAGGGTAGCTCCACTGCAAAAAGCACCGTCTTCAAGCACTTCAAGCACAGCGTTCCCTTCTCAAATTGGGTGCTCATCTCACCTCGCATGTATGACAGCACATTAGTAACTGCTTTCCAACCAACGACACAAAAAGTGGACACATTTCACCAGTGTTGTGCAGACAAAACAGCCGAACTCTCAAACACCCATCAGCTCCGAGCGTAAGACACTGTTGTTGCAACATCCAGCAGGCACTGAGGGGGCTGTGACAGAAAACGACTGAAGCTCCAAGGGAGCAAAACGAAAAAAAAGATGGACAAAGATTCATAGGCAGCTGCCAACATCTACATCGACAGAGACGTAGCGTTGGCTTAGTCCTTGTATTGCTGCTCCTCCCCTCTTCAGATAATTTTGGATGTTCATGTGTGGTAACAGACGGGTTTAAAAGTTGCTCTTGACAATTATTTATACCCCTAATAATAGGTCTGTCTTTCCTCACCCATCTCCAGCAGTCCCAGTCAGGCATGACTCGGAGCAACAACAATTAACAAAAATACCTCCTTTGCATCAATCATTTCCATTTCATCCCTGGATATGTAAATGTGTTTGATGTGCAATAACCAGGAGTGCAAAGCAAATGCAGGGAAATGAGAACAGCGTGTCTTTGCGTAACATCCGCAGCTTCCCTTACGCAGAGTGGGCGAGAAACTTTTGCCGGTCTGTTGCAGCTCCTCCTTGTGACAACCTGACTTCGCTATCCTGATTAATTTGCTTCTGGTTCGTACATCTTTCAGGGTATTGCCTTCTTGTGTTATCACCCTGAAAGATGTATGAACCAGAAGCAAATTGATCAGGATAGCAAAAGTTTCTCTGGGCTCCCCAGTTCAAGAAGGATGATGAACTCCTAGAGAGAGTCCAGAGGAGGGCTACAAAGATGATGAGGGGACTGGAGCATCTCCCCTATGAGGAAAGGCTGAGAGAGTTGGGCTTGTTCAGCCTGAAGAAGAGAAGACTGAGAGGGGAACTCATCAACACATACAAATATCTTAAGGGTGGATGTCACGAGGATGGAGACAGACTCTTCTCAGTGGTGCCCAGCGACAGGACAAGGGGCAATGGGCACAAACTGAAGCATAAGAGGTTTCAGTTGAATATGAGGAAGAACTTCTTTACTTTGAGGGTGACAGAGCCCTGGAACAGGATGCCCAGGGGGGTTGTGGAGTCTCCATCTCTGGAGATATTCAAAGCCCGCCTGGACGATGTCATGTGTAACATGCTCTAGGTGACCCTGCTTTAGCAGGGGGGTTGGACTGGATGACTCCCGAGGTCCCTTCCAACCCCTGACATTCTGTGTTATCAACTGAATGGCTTCTTCATCTGGCAGGCAACCTTTGACAGCAGCTAAATACACATTTAGTTTCTGAGGCACTAAGAGCGCAGCCATCCCCACCGCATTCACAGTTTACAACCTTCTGTTTAACCTTCTGTTCATGACTCTCCATCACCCTTTTAACCAATCTGAGGTTGGAAGACTTTAAGATTTCTTCCACCCGATCGTGTACAGACAACACTGTTACAAAGCTATGCAGAAGACTGGGGGATGCTGCACAGCAGTCATGGCACAAATTTTTCCTTCAGGGAAAAGGATGTCATGTCTCTAGAATAATGATGTAAGTAAAAATACATAGGTCATGCACATTTGTTCCAGTTGGAAAATTATAAAAAATTATCTTAGGAAAATGTTTTCAAATGTTGACATTTATGGATTAAATGTAGCAGTGTTTCAGAGCCTAATACACAGAGTGCAATCACTCCAGGAATGGCTGAGGAGTCAGCTCATAAAAAAGACAAAAAGTAGTTCATAAAAATATGAAACTGGGGATGGCCTTCAGTCCCTCCTTTCTTCACTGTTCTGTAAAAGAGCATCAAGTCAGCTATATACTGAACATGCCTGAGCCAGTCTGAATACAGACGTGCCCTTGCTCTCGTTGGTGTAATCGACCCCCTCATGTCACCCATGCTTGTGCTTACGTGGCTACGTTAAACTCCACAGCTACCCACTGTGGGAAATACCCAGCAAAGAATTAAGTAATAACTTCTGTTACCCCGTTTGACAAAGCGAACTTGTCACAGATTTACTGGCTTCATTGCAATGGACTGCCATCATCGATTCCTCAAACTGCTGTCACAGCCAGCCTCAGTGCTTGACAGCTAGCCGAGCAGAACATGCTGCCACCCCAGCAGAAGATGTTTTACACAAACCATTCCAAATTAATTAAAACCCACACAAATTATATCTATATCATCATGTGCATGTATATGTGTGTGTGTAAAAATTTACATGGGAATGTGGCCATAAGCTGCAGTTGCCAATGAAAGAGAAATCATAGTAAATGTACAGTATTTGCCAACGTATCTTGTGACTGTCTATATAAACACCTAGAGGTGTAACAACACTTTATATTTCAGACAATCCTTATAACACCACCAGTCCACTAGTCACGACATTAGCTCCTCCTGAAAGGAAACTTCATACAACTTCCCCAGGTTAAACAATCTCCTTTAGAGCATGATGTACTGAAATGGTACTGCACTGTACTGTACTGGTGCCCAGCGACAGGACAAGGGGCAGTGGGTGCAAACTGAAGCATAAGAGGTTTCAGTTGAACACGAGAAAGAACTTCTTTACCTTGAGGATGACAGAGCCCTGGAACAGGCTGCCCAGGGGGGTTGTGGAGTCTCCTTCTCTCGAGATATTCAAAGCCTGCCTGGACAATGTCCTGTGCAACCTGCTCTAGGTGACCCTGCTTTAGCAGGGGGGTTGAACTAGATGATCTCTGGAGGTCCCTTCTAACCCCTGTCATTCTGTGATTCTGTGAAATTAATGGGTTATCAAAGTCACCACTATGCGATGGTTGATTTTTTGGACAGATGCTAAGCACCGTGATGATCAGGCTCAGTAATCCATGCAAGGTCCCAAACAAGCACCTGTGTGAAGCGTGGGCTGCACACTACTATTTACACTAGAGTTAAAAAGCACTTGGGAATTTGGAAGGCTCTCATCCCACCAGCATGAAATCCAGTCTCTTCATTAGCATTAGGCAAAGAAAACCTTTAATTAATAGAACAGCTAAGCTGAGCTTCTAGTTTTAACCTAAGAACATGTATTTCTTTCACATTATAAGGTATTTTAATATAAAAACTCTAATCTCACATTAATCCTTCAATAGTATTGCTCTGGCTTAGAAATTAATTTCAGAGGAGCAGACTCCGACGTTGGCGGAGGTGATTCCAAACCAGCGCATTTTGCCTCTTCTATCACCACAGAACAGATGCCCCAGCAGAGGGAGATTTGCTAAATACGGGAAGGATCACCCGCACATCGAGAACAAAAACATCCCGTGGGGCCTGCTGGGGAAGAAGGATGAGCAGCATCTTCTCTGTTGCTCGTGTGGAGCAGCCGGCACACGGAGAGCTCACGCAGCTCTCTCAGAGGCTCAGAGCGGGGAAAAAGCAAACTATTCCCTCTTCTTTCAAAGCATGAGCCAGGACCTTACATGCGGAGAGGGATGAGCTTCCTCACAGGAGAACAGCACGCTCATGGCAGCTGATGCAGAGATGGAGGAATATTTAGGGTGGAGAAAGAGAGTCAGTAGAGAATATTTTGGAAGACACTAACAGACAGAAGAAAGAAGAACTAAAATGACTGGAAAACCCAGATGCATCATAAAACCATCTGCACCCTGGCTCTCCCTGGTAGCAGGGAAAAGAAAAGCCCTGATCAAGTTTATGACCCAAGTCGAGACAAGACATTCGCAGCTTTAATCCTGGAAGTGAGGGTGCTCCCGAGGACAAGTCTGAAAAACCCAGGAAAAGCCAGCCTGGCAGCACGCTTCTGCTAACGACAGAGGTTGTGGCACAATGAAGGGTTAAGAAGGACCTGCAGTATGTGAACAAAAGCCTTATGTTTCCTGGGTTTATCCCGCTGCATCTACGCTGTGCTTAATTTACAGATAACCTGCCCAGGTTACGAGGACGGACTGTATACTTCTTATCCAGAACAACAGTACTGTAGAGAAAAAGCTATGAAACGGTGCACAAACTATATGCATGTCCATCCGGCTGCAGTGAGCATCATACAGCTTATCCACCAAGCCAGAGAGATCAACACTAGCTGGCCCAAAAACTTGTGCAACGATGATGTAGCAACAGCACATCGGTTTCTTAAGCTTAGCATCTGCCACAGGACGCTAGACCACTGTGATGGGAATGGATTTCTAAGACATCCTTTAGAAAAGCTGGTGACCTTAATATTATTAGCTGTCCTCTCAGGTTTTCATGGATTTCTTCACAAGTCTTTTACAGAAAGAACAGCAGTCACCATTAAGAAGTTGACATTTATCCAGTCTTATCACAAACATCTCCCCTTCAGCATTTAGGAAAAACACTTAATCGGCTGGTTTTTTCAGAGGATCTGAGCACCCACCACTTCTGCTGGTTTTAGCTGCGGTGGTGGCACTGTGCTTACTTAAAGCAGTGGCTGTCATGTCCTGTAGACACTCAGTTACTCCACATTAAAGGAGAACTTGCCATTGACTTCAGCAGAGTTCAATAAAACCATTGTAACTTGCACTTTGAGCTACAAAATTATTAAATCTTAGCTAGTTCTCATTATTCCTCTGGGATTTTGTGCCATGGCTTTGAATCCAACCAGAAAAACAAACTTGATGCTCTTTCCAAATTGTCCACGAGCCTCTGCTGGTTAACGACCCCTTTTGCTATCCCAGGGACATAAAATGCAGCTAAATCTGTAGGATGTGCCTGCTCAGTGAAGGGACTGGATACTATTTCCAGGGTAAGTGGAACACAGTGGTCTACATATAAGCTACGTGTCTAAGCTACCCCTGAAGCCAGTGGGGAGCTGCTCAACACAGGCAGTGGTGTGTACCTGGAGAGTAACGCAGCTGGGCAAGGGTGGGTGCCAGCTCTGGCAGGAGCTGTATGACTGTGGAGGCTCCCTATGCATGCACCCTCTGTTACCTTGACCACAGCAGGAGCTTAGATACCCGCTAACCTGGAGATGTCTACATCGTAGGGACCTACATACAGGTGTCTCCACCTGTAAGGTGAGCCCCATGCCTGTAGTCGAAGGCTCCCCACCTGCACAGACCTATTTGCAGGGCGCAAGCTTCATGCCAACCTCAAAAACTGACCAGTAAATTAACATTTTGTAAAAAGTGAGAAGTAACTACAAAGAACCTCAATTTCATGACTTGTTGTACCTATGATATAGACAAGAGTCATTTTTTGGTTCAATCATTTAGAATAATTTAGGTTGGAAAAGACCTTTAAGATCATCCATTCCAACTGTTAACCTAACACTGCAAGTCCACCACTAAGCCATGTCCCTAAACACCTCATCTACTTATCTTTTAAATACTTCCAGGGATGGAGACCCGATCACTTCCCGGGGCAGCCCATTCCAGTGCTTGACAACCCTTTCCGTGAAGAAATTTTTCCTAATGTCCAACCTAAACCTGCCCTGGTGCAACTTGAGGCCATTTCCCCTTGTCCTATCACCCCTTACCTGGGAGAAGACACCAACACCCACCTCGCTACAACCTCCTTTCAGGTAGTTGTAGAGGGCAATAAGGTCTCCCCTCAGCCTCTTTTTCTCTAGGCTAAACCACCCAGTTCCCTCAGC
>BOSO01028374.1:0-13537 GCA_018403395.1 Gorsachius goisagi
GGTACACTCTGTCCCCTTGTCCAGGTCATTGATGAACAAATTGACCAAGACCAGGCCAAGTACTGACACCTGGGGAACTCCACTAGTTACTGTCCTCCAACTAGACTCTGTCCTGCTGATCAGAACCCTCTGAGCCCTGTCGTTCAGCCAGTTCCCAATCCACCTCACTGTCCACTCATCCAACCCACACTTCTTGAGCTTCTCTATAAGGATGTTATGGGAGACAGTATCAAAAGCCTTGCTGAAGTCAAGGTAGACAACATCCACCGATCTCCCCTCATCTACCCAGCTGGTCATGCTGTCACAGAAGGCTATCAGATTGGTCAGGCATGATTTCCTCTTGGTGAATCTGTGCTGGGTACTCCTGATGATCTTATTTTCCTCTACTTTCTCGGAGAGGACACCCAGAATGAGTTGTTCAAATAGTTAACAAATAGTTATTATTAGGTCTATTTCTAATATCATCTGTCCTGAATTGAAACACTATTCTGAAAGATCCTATGTGTTTTCAAGAAGTTATTTTTGTGTCTTCTCATTAATTCCTTTCATATAAACAACAGGAATTTCATTCTATTCTATGGATTTCACTGCAAAATTATTAGAATTTTCAACTGTCTGAAATAGCTACAAAGGTTGAAGAAGGAAGGACAATTTAGCTTCAGTCAAATAGCTCACTGTTTCTAAAGTACCTTATTAGAAATTAAAATACCCTCATGTCTTTTTTTTTTCCTGAATCTATTTCAGCATATTTTAAGTGAACTATAGTTGTCTCTTAGATAACATTACTGAGCACTGTAGAAATTCATTGCTCTTTCATTTCCAATTTTCATTTATGGCTGAAATGAATACTTTCCCCAATTACATATTTAATCATTCCCAATTATCTTTTCCTTGTTTCATTTTTTTTAATATATATATAAGAGAATATTAAGTCTTGAAAAATTCCTGCAGAGTTATAAAACCTTTTGGTCTAGATTAATACACATTGGTTGATCAGCTCTCATTACTTGAGGCTGAATACCGTCTATTTCAAGTTTTCTTTACTGCCACTGACATTGATTTAGAATGAGTAAAATGATCAAACTCCATTTTAAAGATGTAAAACTTAGAGTGTCTTGCATCTGTTGTACTGTCTTCCAAGACGTTTTTCTTTTATTTTATACATGAGTAAAAAATACTTAGTGCCCACAGGGGGAGACCCATAGTTAAATGGTTTGTTTAAAGAAGCAGAGAAAAGACAAGCAGAGAAAAAAGTTTCCTTTAACCCGTCTTTAAGCCATTTACATTTTGGTGAATAGTAAACAGTTGAAATATACTCCAGATTTTTCTCCTGGAATATACAATTTTTCATCACATGACAGAACTAAGTAACATTCACAAGGACTGATGTCCCTGATGAACAGTGCCCCAGGTGGACCGTCCCTTCCTTCCCCATCCATGCAAGGTGCTTGGCCAAGCCTGTGATGTGCTCTTGTAGAGTATGGGTGCATCTACAGGAGAAAAATGGGGGGGAGAGGGGAAAGAAGAGGGGGTGTTTTTTTATATAGTTGCTGGGATGTATCTCATTAGGTAACTGTTGTCCATCATTGAATAAATCCACAGCTGAAAGTTTCCTGTCTTAGCAGTAGAAATTTAAGAGTAACAAAAGAGAGATGTTTGCTTGTATTTGGAGTATAACAGTATTTTGTAAGATAGAAGTCAGAAGGATGAGTATGTACTGAAAGCGTTTTTTTTCAGTTTGTATTTTAAATTCTTCTTTCTCTTCTTGAATCATTATCAATAACAGAATTTTAGCCACATCTACTTAGCTGATCAAAAATAAAATTTCAGAAGATGAAGCAAATGTGATATCTTGACCAGCATTAAGTACCACCTTTGCCTATAGTAGAAAGTCTACGAAAACTACTAAGCTTTCAAAATATACATATACACATATGTTCAGACTGAAATAGAAAATAAGGAAGAAATAAAAGAAACAAGAAAAAAATAATTCAGTGTTCATATTTTAAAGAACTAAGTTCAGAGAAATCAAGAAGCATGGAGTGCTTATGTTCCCTTTACAGCTACAATTTTAATTCTAGTGCTTCTAAGATACTCACATAGTTTGTTGTGGGTTACTTCTATGGTTTACCGTGGTTACTTCTATGGTTTACCTTGCAGGTCCGTTATGAGAGTTAAACACTCTAAGATTTGCAGATAGATATGCAGGAGAAGGGAAATCATATTCAGTCTGAACTGAGTTAAAGCAAGTCAGATCCTCAACCAGTGTCAGTAGTCATAATTTCACTGGTGTTTCTTCATTTCAAAGTATCTGATATTCTTGTCTAATACCTACCTGGCACAACAACATGATGAGCAAATTGTGAGGCAGGAAGACCAGAAGTGCAGTGATGCAATCTAATGAGAAATAAAGGTAAGATAAGAAATATATATAAAGACTGGCCATCAATAAAATTCTTCAATATCACCTGAGAGTAGACAACCAAAGAGACAATCAAACTGGCAGTAGAACTGGAAGTCCAAAAGGGGTAAGGGAAATGAGATCTACAGAAAACTGGGGATCATCAGTATATATGTGGCCATGGGTGACCTTGCCGAAAGGGTATAATTCCTTCTTTCATAATTGTAAATGCTTTTCATAACAGTAACTATTACTGACTCCAAAACCTGAAAGTTATAAAGCTTAATTATTTTTATTGTCCTTATTGCCTCATATATAATTCATCATTTCATATATAATTCATTCCACTGTAGTTGTTGAGAAATTGTAATTTTGCTACATACAACTTCTAAAACTACACAAGGTGGTTGCCAAGTAATTCCAGTCTCATGTTGCTGTTATGCACCAAGGATCAACAGTAACATTATTGACTCTGTTTTGGTCACAGCATTTACTGAAGATGGTGCAAGGCAAAGGAGCCTAGCTGAACTCTAATGCCTCAGACTGGTTTCTATCTGTAAGGTTTTCTTCCCTATATTCTGGTTAAAGAAGCTGGATGTAAAAATCAATGTCAGGGGATACATCTGTTGTCATTAAATGTCAGCTAAGTGATGCTAGGTCTACTACAAATATTGAAAGTACATTTTGTTAGTCTTGTCACAGCTTTGGTGAAGTTCTGCATTGGCCTTAAAACTCTCCCAGGACTGCCTTATTCAGACCTCATCATCAGATCCATGTACTTTACTTCTCTTTGAGGCTGCATAAGATCTTTTTGCCTCCTTTTCTTTGAGTGCCTCTGTTGCAAGACCCTCTGGTCACCCTCTTACACTATGGCATTCTCAATAACCTACATAAATTCCCAGTGCCTTGCACAGCCTGCTTGTTTCAGTCTGCTGCATACTTTGATTTAAAATGTAGCACTTAGAAAAACATAGACTTTGAAAATGGATTTACACATAAATTCACAAAGAGGTCAGAGTTGCATGGCTGACAGCTGTTGCACACTAAACACGTGTGCGTTGGTTTTCTCCATTCAGCGGTCTTGCCATGCGCGAGCTTGCTCTGAGTGTCCATCACAATCCTTCCTTGTTCCTGGGTGCCATCCCCTGAACTTCTCTGATGAAATTTTCTCTTTTTCCTGGCCACAGTGGGATGAAAGGTCTTCCAGACGTAGCTTTTTATCTCATCTGGCATTGAAGTCCTGATCAGCCTCAAGACTTTCTTCAGTTCTTGAAACATGGCCACTCTCAGGTGAGAATTCTGTTGATTAACATGCATATAAGTGTCCAGACTTTGTAAAAACTTAATTAATGGTTTCCTGTAATCATAGTAATTCTAGTCTAGTGTAACTACAGAAGTTGACAGACTTTAAAGAGTGCCACATCCAAAGCAGTGCCCAAGAAATATTTCTTGGGGAAAAAGCAATTTTATGTGAACAAAAGCAAGAAAGACACAGGACAACACATGTAAGCAGTTATTGAATCTCTTTGGATTTCTGAAGTTGTTTCAAAAGTCTCTGAAACAGTCAGCAATCCCAAGTGGTTTTGTTCTATGCTTTATATTAATTTAGGATATCTTTTAACATTACCTCACTTAAGATTTATTCATGGCTTGGTTTCAGTAGCCAAATTTACTGGAACAATACATTTCTGTAAAAGTATCACAGACATAATTTTCTGTTTTTATAAGTAATTTTGTTACATTCTCCTTTCCTTAAAAAGTCTTATGAGGAGGCTAATTTTAATATAAATTTTCCACTGATATTTCAGGTTATTCTGTCATTGTTCTGATGTTGAAGGACAAAAAATATGTTAGCTTGGATTACATTGAATAAGCTTCCCCATTTAAGAGAAGAGGACACTGTTTGATTTGCTTTGTCACATCTACTGGCAGGAGATACTGACATTAAGTTTGAGGCAACTGGAGTAGTATTCATACTTGGGATGTTTAATTGAAAATAACAGTACTGCCAGAGAACAAAATGCATAAGAACACCATGTTATATTACTATTTTCTCATTGTTGTTGTTGCTTATCTGAGGTGTCTTTCATGCAGTGACATTTGACAAGTAATTTCTGTGCAGCACTAAAAAATGCAATTGTTAACTCTTCATGTAACCACCAGCAAACACACATTTTCATCTAACTGTTCTTTCAGTGCTCTTAGTTATGGGACTGAATGAATCCAGGGATGTTCTGGTCACTGAGAAATTTTGGGTTTGAACAAAGCTCATGTTAAGAGCAACTCAATATTGTTATTTGACAGCTGTATGTCATTAATAAAACTATAGGTGATCTTAATAAGTTTCTTTGAGAAATAAGGTCGGTGCTTATTATAGACAGAGAACAGAGTTAATTTGATCCTTGTATCCTTGCTCCATGTACACTTGTGAAGTGAGTTTGTGAAGTTTTTAATTCCAGTGGACTTCTGTATTATCAATATAATTTCCTGCAGAACTCCCTTCTGGAAAATGAACATCAGTGGTTAATAGCTAACAGGCTTCTGAAGGTGAGGGTTATTGACAAGGGACTGTTTGTCCTGGGACACCAGATGAATGTTTTAATCTGCTTATTTAATTTCTTAATTCCCTGTATTTCTTAGTGTCTTCTTGTATTTAGCTTCCTTTCTTCAGATTGCCCCTCCAATGCTCATATGTTCTTTTCTAATATTCACTTAAAAGCAAATTAGCAATTCCCAAACCTCACAACATGAGCTGGAGCCTTTAGAAGATTTCTTTATAATCATTTGATGTGGTAGTTTCAGACAATCAAGTAAATGTCCTGAATTTGATTAATATAATTTGCTGAAACAGGAGAGCAGCCAAACTTCTGATGGCCCACTATGTTACTAGGAAGCTGCTGGAGGCTACAGAAAACCTGGATGCCTGAGACATGAGGTGATAATTGTGCATTACTCCTTTTTTTTTCCAGACCTGTTGTGAAGAATGACAATATCTGGACCCAGAAAGATCAGTTTGTTGAACTGCTTAATTATGGTCAGGGAGGCTGCAAGATAACAAACTTTCAATTACACCAGAAGATGCTATCAAAGTGCAGGTATGTCATTTATGCTTTACAGTTTTTCTCCAGTGATGATGCTCAGATTTCTCTAACTTATGGCATAGTCTGAGGCTGGTTTAGAGAAATCCAAATGGGAAGACTGCAATGTGTCATTGAGACAACACTGACATATTATTCTAAGAGATTCCTTTACTTTGAAAGAATTCACTGCTATTGACAATTCTTCCTGCCAGGTACTAACATCCTGAAAACATCAGACCACCACACATATAGTAGTGATATATATAGGCTCTTGTGGTGATAGAAAGAAAAGGAATGTCATAATTTTTAATGACTTTAATACTTCCACAGAAAAAAAATTGATTCATTACACAGACTTAAGTAGGATTTAGCTAGAGAATTGAACTTTTTGTCAGCTCATCACCTAAGAAAATTTACTTGCCCTCCGCCCCCAAAACAAACAAACAAAAAATCACAATGCTGGCACAAACATACTCAGATATGAAACAGTATCAGCTTGGCTTCTGTATCCTACTAATATGCCATATTTTTTGTGGGAGCAGTTGATACGTATTCCTCAGACTCTTTGTTTAGGACTGCCACAGATTCATGAAGATCTGCTTTTCCAGATGTTAAATCTAATGGGAAAACTTACATTAAATTCAGTGAAGGAAAAAAGTCTGGAATGAGAACCCCTCTGCACTTATGCATTTCTTTTCCAATATATTAAAACTGAAATCCTTTGCCCATATATGTTACTGCTGAACAGAGGCTACTAAGGTATTTCTTTTTGAGGACAATGGAAGTCATGCAACTATAATTCAGACACCTCAGCAGTTTTAAAGGCATGTTTAAAATGTATTCAGGCAAGTTATCACTCCACCTACGTCATGCAAAACAACGTAAAGGAGAGGAAAGTGAAAAGTCCAGTTTGGTTGCCAATCCATCAGACAATGATATGCTTCCATAATAGTTAGACTTCAAATTCTCAGAGATTTTAACTACAGCTCCATTGTTCCACTGGAGCCATTAGACAAATTGCTATCAATTCTGGGATATCCTAATACTACCAACATGAGCTTATTTCATGAGGAAAAAGAAACAGTCAAGCCTATGTCAAATATATTTTTTTCTATGTGAAAGACTGTAGTACTTCTAAATTGAGTTACTAAGCCATCAGCAGAATATCTTTACTTGATGAAAAAGTCTAAATATTATCTGCAGTGCTGTGGCAGTCAAAAAAAGAAAAGCCATAGCAAACATAATTTCGAACAAAAGCAAGGAAAACTGGATGTCTTTTTCTGCCAAGAATGTTCAGCTGTGCTCAAAATCAGCTTGCAGTTCTCCTCTTCAGGATCCAGGCCTGTCAGAAGGTCTTCTAGGCATTTGGCTGTTAAATGAACCTATAAAATAAAGAACCTGTTCTTCTATGGGTTGTTGGCAATGAACAACATTATTCTGTGACTTTTGGCTACAAAAAATCAAAATCAAAGTTGCTACAAATTAACTGATTGAATTATCATTTTTTGAGGACTCCAAACTGACCTTGAATGCATAGGTTTTATATAGATTTCTAATGGCATCATATAATGGAATTCATTACTACTATAACCATAACAACAATGAGAGATCATTACAAACCTATACTGTAAAATACACCAGTTCAAATGAAAATGCAGAAAAGAGGTTGATCAAGCCCATTCCATTAACAAAGAAATGGAGAGAATGATGAGCCTGGGGATCTGTGTGATAAGGTCATAAAATGTGACATAAAGAGATTGCAACTTTTAATGTTCCATTGATTTCACCTTTTCACTACCCTGCTCAAATTCAGCTAAAGGGTTTTCTTTTGGTATAACTACTAATTTAAACTCTGAGCAAAAAGATAACAGTTTTATAGGCTATTTATCTTGTATTATGGTATAAACTGTTAGTATTAAAGAGAGCTAAATGGAGATAAAAAATGTATAGATTTCTTGCCGAAAACTCAAATACGTAGAGTTAAGTAAAGAAGTTTAATTTAGAATTTTATTCTTGTCTGAAACTCTTACCAGTTTTACAAACAGAGAGTATGGTATTACAGCAACGGCAGAACAAAAAATACTAAAAGTCTTTTAGCTTTTCACAAAATATTAAAAGTGATTTCCTGTTTGCGAAAAAAGCGCATGTATTTGAATTTATCTATGTTTATCTGAAGTGAACTAAATTACTTAAACAGTTTTTTTCTAACTGCAGAGGTAAATTCCTATTTTAGTCTTTGTATGCATTTTATTTATGTCTAATTTCACTGGTTTTTCCCTAATTTTTTTATTTTGTTTTTGTTTTCACAAGTCAGCTGGATTTTTTCAGGTGAGGAAAGAAAAATGGGGGGGTGTGGGGGGGCTGACTCTAAAATAATCCTCAAATAAACATTGAAAATAATATTAAAATGAAAAAAAAATCATTCCCAACTGCATTCAATAACATCTCTTTCCTGGTTTCACTACTGACCAGTTTTCTCACTGCCCTCTACCTTCTCCTCCCTTTTGCTTGGTAAAAAAGAGCCCTTTTGCTCTCCAGCTCATCTGTGCCAGCTTCTGAATTTTTTTCTCAGCTTTGTCTTGCATTGCCTACAGTGTGTCCAAGCAACCTACTCCAAGAACAAGGTTCATGTTCTCACAGAGGCTTTTTATTGATGAGGAGCAGGAAAAACAGTTGAGATGAAGGGAATCGTTTCCAACAGAATTTTTTATCACAGATATCCATTAGGTTATGTCTTTTCAAAGACAGGTGATTCAGCTGCTTTTTTTATTACATCCAGGTAGTACTGAGATAACAATCAAATCTGTTGTGTTCCAAACTGACTCAAGTAATGTTTTGTAATTCAAAATCTATCTTTTTTTTTATGGAGCCATCAGGTCTTGCACAATAATTTATAGTATGGAAATAGTTTTCATGCATAAGAACATGACTTTCATTTAGCAAGAGAGCTTATTCAGTTTCTGCCTGAAACATTAGATCTTACAAACTAGAGCTTTATAACTTCTGCTGAAAATTCAAGAACTGTAAATACAGTTTTTATTATTATTATTATATTATTTTAAAAAGTGTTAATAACTTTATTACAAGTCCCTGTGATAACTTTAATTTTAATGTGGTTTCTTCACTTGTTATGATTCTTCTGCTAAAGACCAAGACTAGAATGTTGACCCTCTGGAGTGAGGGACAATGGCTGAAAACAAAGGACATAGTACAGAATAAAATATTGCAGAATAGCTCTACTCATTACACTCCATGAAGGTGAGCTTTCCCATTATTCTTTCATTCTATCATATAAATGTGCTTGGCAAAACAGACAAGAGAGGTCTGAGAGGTTCAACACTTGACTTTTCAGCTCCACAGCAGATGGGAAGCCATAAATCTGCAGGTCTTAGAGGTTTTCAGAGGCTTTTGCAGCTATCTCTGAACCTCTGATATTTCTGAATGCTACATGGATATACAACAATACTGGAAATGATACGTGAGCATTGGAATTTAACATATTTTTTTTCTTTGGCTAAGTCTGTGATCAGAAGTTTTCAAACCTGCAGACTTCTCTTACGCTGTTGTGGGTTAGCCCCAGTAGGCAGGTAAAAATCACATAGCTTCTCACTTACTCCTCTTTTCCCCTCAAGTAGAGGGGGAAGAGCAAAGGAAAAATAAAAGCAAGAAAATTTGAGGGTCCAGATAAATATTGTTTACTAAGTGAAGAAGTGGAATAAGAGAGAAAGAAAACAAAACAAAACAAGTCATGCAAAGACAATAACTCTCCACTTCCCATGACTAGACTTATGCCCAACCCCTTTGTCCTATGGATGCAACTTTTCTCTTTCCTGTGTGGTCTATGGTTAGCAAAGTCAACATACCATTCCCCTGATTGTTGCCCATCTGCTGGGCTGCAGCGTGACACCTTCCAATCAATACCTTTCTAGTAGGGACTTGTAGGAGAGAACAGAGCAGTCTGAAAAATGAAGATTCCAGCTCTTTTGATTCTACTTGCCTATAAAAAGGAGCGGTTTTCTCAGCTTCCCAAAGGAAAGTGTCTCAGGATCCTTTGGAGGTTTTATAATGAAACAGATAGACAGAAATTTAAGTCATGGGCAGAACTCTGATATGACACAGGAAGTGGGTGGATACGTTGAGTAATAAATTCAGTTTTCTAGTAGATTTGGAACCAATTTTATTCTATTTAATTGTATGCTTATTTTAAATCTGTCATCCAAAACTATTTGATTTTCACTTGCAATGGATTTTGAGGGTGGCACATAATACAGATCTAAACTGTACAAATATAAAAATTTGCTATGTAAACTGCAAATATAAAAAGGTCACTACCATTCAGAACACTTGATTTATGGAGTGGGTTTGGCTCTTCACTAGCCTGTGTTTATGCAAAACAGGAATGACTGCATAAATGACAACAGATCTACATTCTTATGAAAATTAGAATCAAATAAATGTCAAAACTGAATTTGCAGATGAGCACATTTATTTCATTTGAAAAAGTCATTATGTGACAAAACTGCATTCCCGTTTTTCCTTGCCAGAAACTGACTGTTTGATAAATATATTAATTATCCACATATCCTCTTAAATAAAATATAATTGCCTTAAAATTTTTGCAAGTGTAAGTAAATTTGAACTTTGTTACATTTTTTGAAAAAAGTCAAGCGTGTTCAAGCTAGCCAACTTTAACTGTATCTGTCCACCAATGTGGTTATCCCTGTCTAATTAGTTTTGCTACATTGCTACAATAATTTTGCTTGACATGGAATTGAATTGGGGCTCAGAAGGCAATCAGAAACTAACAGCCATAATGGCCATTCATTACACCTCCTGACTGAGCAATTACTAACTGACTATGTCACTTTGCTTGTGTATGTGCTAGTCTTTCATGTACTCTTTTTTTTGCATTATAATACGTCTGGACATATGACACATGCACTTTTGAAATCACATGCAAAGTTCACCTCAAATTTTTACTGCATTTAGAATGAAAAATGGAAGAAATATGAAGTGGAAGAAATATGAAGTAAACAGTAACAACAGAATAGTGTATTACTTTACTAATTTAGACCCAGACTTCTGTCTGCACACAATACATATAGAAGTAAAAAAATGATATGGTAATAACTCTGGTGAAATGTAGATGTGGATTGAGATACAAACATGTATTTGGACATTCTGTTACTGATAACTAAGTGGCTGAATTGCTGATACTGGGACACTAAACCGGTAAAGTGGATGGAGCATATGTGTACATCTTTTCACAGAGGAACAATTCTCAGAAAATGACATATATCAGTAAAGTACTAGACAGCTGTCTGTCTCCATTTAACAAATTAAATTATATAAAATATCTCTACTGACAAATTTGTGATATGTACAGCATCAAGGAAATGGTTGCATGGACAAACCCTGTGTTTCAATTGAGGCAAAGGACTTGGGAAAAAAAATATATATGGTTATAATGTAAAGGAGTGGTAGCAGTTATTAAGTCTGGCACAGGTATACACAGCAAAGTCCATAGAACACAATTCTTTCTTAATCTTTTCTTCTATGCCATGTTTCCCATTCCATTCCTGCTTTTTAAGCACTTTACATGTTTTTAGTTTAAATTTTGTTTTTCTAAATTTCCTAAATGCTTCCATTATGACTCCATCAAGAAAAAGGATGTCCAGAAGAGCTGCCTTTTAGGGCTCCTCTTGGAATATGAGATGAATCAATATGGTTGAAGTATTAGCCCAAGACTCAGCTTCATCGAACAATAGCCATGAAATAGCCATTTGAATTATTTTGCCTGCATATGATTTATCTTAAGTGCACAGAATACCTACCACATATTGGTTCACACCAGCCAACTTTCTCATAATAAACATTCTTACTTCTACGAGCAGCAATGCAAAAAAATGGTCATGCACCTCTCACGGTGGCACTCTGTTTAGATAAGGTAGGGAAGTGTACACCGGTCTTTGTCGCTTTAAACAGATTGTTTCTGGCAGAACATGGAAACACATTTAAGAGTAATCACTTGGCATGCAACTTCATTTAACCATGTCCAGCTTACCTTGGTTCTGACAAGACTAAAACAACAGCTGGCATGAAAGAATATTTTTTTATTTTATTATTCAAAAGAATATAATTCCTCTCTGACTTTAAATTTATATGGGAAAAGATGGGATTTTTTATAGAATCTTAGTATATAAAAGTGGAAAAAAAATTAGATCTTTGTTGCTGTTGCAATATCATAACCTTAAAAATGCCTAGCAGACCAAAATTACAGACCTATTTTTGTAGTGGAGATTTTTCTATCTAATTTTAAAAAAAAAGTTTATATGCAAATGTAAACAATAGCTAGCTATTTCTAGATAGACAGAAACTGTGCCAAGGACATCAGCTGGAGGAATCATTTTCTTGGAAACAAAAAATGCGTGGGTTATAAAGGAAGGACGAGAATATACAATGACAGACTAAGGATCATTTAATGATTTGAGAACATATTCTTCCTTTTTTAAGAGTGAAATTAAATGTTTGCACAACAGTGAAATCAACAGAGTTGCAAAGGTTCTCGCAGGGAGAAATTTAAAGGAAATTAAAAAGCAAAACCAGAAGTGGCATGTAGTAAAAGAGGGTCTCAGAGTTCTAGAAACTTACTGGAAGTCCTTTAAAACATTTAGATAACAAGTTGATATGCTAGATGTGTTTATAGTACAATATCTCAGTTTCTAGGAAACTTTTATTTAAATTTCAATTTAAATTCACTTACTAACACAAGGATCTGTTTCACTGAATTTATTAAATCTTACCCTTAAAGTTGGGGTCCCTTGATTCATCGACGTTTTTGGTACCATTTCAGAGGGAAAGAATTTTTGTAGGATAAAATGTAGTCTAACAGGAGATAGATAGAATAAACCTTTCAGATAACTCTTGCTCTTAGAAGTCCACACTATTCCATTTAGTTTAATTTAAAGCCAAACTGGATAACTGTAAGACCAACACTGTGCCTCACTATCAGCTTTGCATTTTGATTTCACTGATAAACTGTTATTACTCTTCAGGCAAATAAACATTCAGGATTCCTATTCTCTGCCATAAATGATGTCATCAGGAATTTTTAATGACTTATTCTGCAACTTTGTTTTTCATCAACTTTTTCTGCTGAACTTTCCTCAGACCTGCTCTCATTTGTATCAATGGATCAGACTGGTAATTTAGGCAGGACTGAAAAAAAATTTGTGGAAGTTTTGTAATGTGGAATGATGTTTCCTAAGTGACCTTTTTTGACTGGGGACAGAGTCTGATCTGCTTTATGACTTGTCTTTGCTCCAAATAGAAGATTGCGGGGTTTTTGTTGTTTTTTGTTTGGGGTGGTTTTGTTTTTTTTTTTTCCCCAGGTCTTTAGTAAGAAGGTCAGTTTATTCAGAACTGTCCACCTGTAGTCTGTTAAAGACTCATGGGACTTTCCAGTGAGATAATCACATTTCTTCTTACAAGCTGATGCTAAAATCTTGCACTACCTCAGTAGCATATATTCTTTATTCTACTCTACCAAAATGATTTATTTTTTCACCAAAGTGTAACATCTCAGTACAGCAAATGGGTTTTCAAGAACGTTACATGACAGACAAAACTTTGCCCATAAAGCTGGTCTTTTTACTATGTATTCATTAAACTTATTTGGACACATTTAATATGTCAAAATATTGAGATACTTTTCCTCCTCTGCATCAACTATTGAAACATAGCTGAGATTTATTTTGATATACAAGGAGTCAAACAGCCAAATCACTGAAGCACACAAAGTTCAGAGTTAGCAACTTTGGCTTCACCAATTACAAACATACAAACTTTATGGAAGCTGTCCTGCAGTGACAGTGTTAGTTACTGTACTACATCACAGAATCACAGAATCACACAGAATCACAAGGGTTGGAAGGGACCTCGGGAGATCATCTGGTCCAACCCTCCTGCTAAAGCAGTTTCACCTACAGCAGGTTGCATAGGACATCTTCCAGGTGGTCTTTGAATATCTCCAGAGAAGGAGATTCCACAACCCTCC
>BOSO01028375.1:0-17392 GCA_018403395.1 Gorsachius goisagi
CAGCGACAGGACAAGGGGCAGTGGGCACAAACTGAAACATAAGAGGTTTCAGTTGAATATGAGGAAGAACTTCTTTACTTTGAGGGTGACAGAGCACTGGAACAGGCTGCCCAGGGGGGTTGTGGAGTCTCCTTCTTTGGAGATATTCAAAGCCCGCCTGGATGAAGTCCTGTGTAACATGGTCTAAGTGGCCCTGCTCTAGCAGGGAGGTTGGACTAGATGATCTCCTGAGGTCCCTTCCAACCCTTGTGATTCTGTGATTCTGTGATTTTGCCAGAAAACAAAGCAAGGTCAAGGGGCCTGCACAGGAGATCCAGTTTTTAGGAATAAAATAGCAAGATGGACATCATCAAATTCAAATGGATGTGATCAGCAAAATAAGAGCCATGTCTCCACCAACTAGCAAAAAGGAAACACAAGCTTTCTTGGGTGTTGTGGGGTTTTTGGAGGATGCATATTCCAAATGACAGTCTGATCATACTCAGTACTCAAGGTGGGGCCACACCAGTGCAGGGTGGAGTGGGACAGTTGCCTCCCTCACTTGGCCAGCCGTGCTGTGCTAGATGCACCCCAGGACACAGTTGGCCCTTTTGGCTGCCAGGGCACACTGCTGACTCGTATTCAACCTGCCATTTACCCAAACCCTCAGATCTCTTTCTTCAGGGATGGTCTCCAGCCTCTCGTCCTCTGATTTGTACATATAACCAGGATTACCCCATCCCAGATGGAGAATTCTGAACCTGCCCTTCTTAAATTTCCTACAGTTGGTGATTGCCCACATCTGTAGTCTATCCAGATCTCTTTGTAAGGCCTCTCTACCCTTGAGGGAGTCCACAGCTCCTCCTAGTTTAATCTCATTGGTAAACTTACTTAGTGTACGTTTGATTCCTTCATCCAGATAATTTATAAAAACATTAAAGAGCACTGG
Source organism: Gorsachius goisagi (assembly GCA_018403395.1). Lineage (NCBI taxonomy): Eukaryota > Metazoa > Chordata > Aves > Pelecaniformes > Ardeidae > Gorsachius > Gorsachius goisagi. The sequence goes on from BOSO01028375.1 coordinate 929, forward strand.
CCTTAAAACTGAGCCCGGGAAACCCCACTGGTGCCTGGCCGCCAGCCTAATGTAACCCCATTTGCAAAAATTCTTTAAGCCTGACCCATTAACCAATTGTTCAGCCAACATATTACGGACTTCTCTAGCTGTGTGCTGGACATTTTGGCCAGAAGGATGCTGTGACAGACAGTACCAAAAGCTTTGCTAAAATCCCAAAACATCACATCTACTGTCTTCCCTTGGTCAAATACATGGGTGACCTTGTCATAAAAAGAAATTAAGTTGATTAAGCAGGACTCTCCCCTCATGAACCCATGCTGACTACGACCAATGACTGCATTGTCTCTCAAGTGTTTTCCAGTAACTCCCAGAATAACCTTCTCCATAATTTTACCAGGCATTGAAGTAAGCCTGTAATTACCAGGGTCTTCCTTCTTACCCTTCTTGAAAACTAGGACAACATTTGCCAGCTTCCAGTCAACTGGGACCTCTCCAGACTCCCAAGACCATTGAAAAATAATGGAGGGAGGTCCTGCAATGACATCGACCCTGGGATGAATCCCACTGGGGACCACAGACTTATGTGCATCCAGCTGGAGCAGATGATCCTATCTGTCTCGCACAGTAGCAATGACAAATTGTCTGATGGTCTTGAAGGTCCTACTCATAGGGCTGCAATTGTTCCCATCCCATTAACAGGGATGGGAATATGAGGCAGTTCTCTTCAATGTTTCTGGCAAAAGTATTTCTTCTCCTGGCTGTAACAGCTGTGGCCATTCTGCTCGTGCCACTGCCGCACACATGTGACAGTTTGGGTGGCACGAGCGACCGAAGATCTGGCACAGACAGATAGGCGGCTGTTGAGGCTGCAGATAGGAACAGAGAGTCAGGGGCGATTAGGATGTGTCTCTCCTGGCTCTCCATTGCCTCTGAAGGAGATGACTGGTTATGCACAGGGTGGGCCTCTAAATGTGTGAGAAATAAATTAAAAGCTAAAGCTTAATTAAAGTCCTTAACAACAAATGAAGCAAAGACCTTTTATACTGCTGTTCCCTTTTTCACAGCTCTGGCAATTTAACAGAAAACCGCAAACCTCAAGTTTGATTAGGGAAGGATTAGGGCAAACCAGAAGATTTTCATTCTTTGTTCTCCTAATTTTTTTGCCATAACACAGTTTTCTTGCCTTATTAATTGCCACATATCAAGTTCGGAATGTGTCTTTAGATGTCCCTTAACTTGTTTCTTTGCTAATAACGCCATGAACGTTTATGAACACAAATTATAAAGTCCCTACTGGTAACTGGGGATATATTTAAGTGATTTTTCAGGGCATTTTGTGTTCTGCTAATACCTAGCTTTCTGTGTATTTTAGTGTTACTGGACGTGTATAATAAAAATGCCTGTATGGCACATCTTTCACTTGGCTTACACAGAACAGGTTTTTCTATGTTGTTGGGACCTCCAGCATAAAATGGCTAATTCCTTTTCCTCTATATCCAATAATAATTATTTATACAGTGCCATGCTTAATAAGTGAAGTGTGCCAAAACCACGTTATCCTTGATTTTAGGATACTTTCTTCAAAGGCAAGTTTGCTGTGAATTACAGTGTAGACTGTGGCCTTCCTCACAGACATCTGAGCAGCCAGTCCTGCATTCCATTAAGCTGTTTTGATCATGAGACATTCAAAAAGCATCATTAGGATTGCTTTCATTATGTTGATACCAGGTCACATGCAGATATAGCCAGAATAGTAGTCATATAACTCTTAAAATATTCACTGATTTCTGCATTACCAGAGACAAGAACAGGCCTATCTCATTTCAGCTGATCCCAGTCCATTTTAATTGTTTTGAAAGAATATCTACATGAGAAAAACCTGTGATGAACAAAAAACCTCCACACATGGAAAAGATTAAGCAAATAACTGGATTTATCAAAAGGCAGAGACAAACACAACATTTTGTTTAGTTCTCATATTTTTTTTTTCACTTGAATTAAAATAGTTGATATTGTCTCATAATCCATAATAGGGTCTATTTAATGCAAGTGCTCTTGAGATAGAGTGTCAGGAAGAGACTGCAAATGTAATCTCGTAGATTTGGGTTAAGCATGATTTTAATCTAATTGGGTCTTTAGTCTCTTCTCTTATAACTAAAGAAAAGGCACCATAATATTGCTTTATTTGATTGCCAGCTCTTCAGTATCTTCCTCTGTGTTTGTACGCTGTCTAGTGCCATGGAAACTTCTCCCCATTTAAGGCCTGTGGGTGCTGCTGCAATATAAATAGATGATAATAAGGGGAATGAAATGAAAGAAGAGATTGCTATATTCATTCTGGATGTGAAGCTGATATTCTCCCCTTATAGCAAAAACCAATCCAGGTAGAAATGTAGACATTTCCTCAGAAAACCTTAGAGCAGAGGAATAATCATCCTTGTGGCTGATCTTGCTCTAGGACAGAACTAGAACAGAATTAGGCTGAGAAACTTGCTTATAGCTGAGAATGCTCCAGGAGCACATATATGGCATGAGCTTGCCCTTTTGTCTAAAAAGCAATAAACAACCTTCATGAGAAATGGCAGAGTCAAGGAGGGTTTAAAGGTTGGAATTTATTAGAACAATGTTTCCTCATACCTAGCACTAAACTTTCCTTCACTGAATGTTCATTTCATTTCCTTGTTGGGAACAATGAGAATTGTTCTCAAAAAACCCACCTGTCTCATCCCACTGTCTTGTTTAGAAGTCTTCTGCAGAGCCAAACTTCATATCCTTGAACTGGAGTTGTGGACATGGGGAAACATTCATCTGCAAATGATAATACAAATGGGACAACAGTGTATGTTAGTCCAAACACCTACTTAGTTACTTTGAAAAACTATGGGGAGAACCAGATTCTGAGGCCCTCAGAGCTCTGTAAACAAGGTCCAATGCTTCGAAATTAAAAACTTGGAAATACATTTTCCAGCATCATAATCCTGCTCTTGGGCTTCCAGTGTAGCTCTAGTCTGCGCCCACCCTTAAAAGACACATGGGTCAGAAAGCTGAGTGTGGCGAGGTAACGGAGCCCAGCAGCATGGCTCTGACTTCCATGGTCCCCGTGAAAACACCCTGGGCACCCTCTCCTAACAGAGGCCCTGTGGGAATAGAAACACTTGAATTCTCTTTGCTTTAGGTAGTCTTGAGTAATCCTTGCAGTCATATCACACTGTCAACGTTAAACTTTCCTCATGTTCCACAGTCTGTTCCTAACACACATGGAAAGAAAGTCTGAAGGAGCTCCCCAAAACCCACAGTGGGTGTGTGGCAGACATTGCCTTAAAATTGGATCTCTTTTCACTCCCAAATCTGCGTTTCACTACACACAGTACAATCCCTCCCACTTAATTTCATGTAATCTTCTGGTTGGCCTTAGGACAGCTGGAAACAAGAATCCGAGCAGCTTCTTAGGTTGCAAACCAGTTTTTGCCCAAACAAATAAATAATTCAACCATATTTATCCCAGGGTCCTGTACAGAGCCAGGAAGGGATGAATGATTTTCCCCATACACAGCCCCTCCAAAATGCAAAGGCTGTTACTCAGCCATAGTCCTGTGATACCTAGTCTACATTTTCATACCGCTGTGTAAATATACTCCTCCTCCCCATACCCCTGTGGGGTCAGGGAGTAAATGTTTGATTTCCTCTTCACAGCCAGGAAAGCTGGCACAACCTGTGTGTGATGGTGAGGCACAGCTCTGAGCTGCTTTGGGAGAGCAAAAAATCACAGTCATAGAAATGTTTGTTGGCAGGGAGCTCTGAAAAACATTTAGTCCAACATCCTGCTCTAAGCAGGACTACTTCCAGCACAAGATCAGCTCACTCACAGCTCTATAAATATTAACTAACCACTGAGATTAGGAAAGATTAGGAGGTCTTCAAAGTGTCACAAAATACCCATAATCTATCATTTTGGACTGCTGGGTTTTTTTTCCCCAAATCACAGATATTTGTTTAAAAATGCACGGAAAACAATCAATCATTATTCTGCTGCCACACATCAGAAAAACTATCAAACATTGTTCTTTGGTAGGTTAAATACTATTTTTTTCCTGGCTGAATGAATTTAGGGGCACGTAGAAGCACTTTCAGCAACCTCCTGTAACCTAAGCACATCATTCCTTCTCATCCCCGACACCGTGCCAGGTAAAAGACATGAGTCGTGAGAATCACTGTAAACATGACCCTTCTGTGCCTAATGGACTATAATAACTGATAATTTTAAATATTCTCTCACAATACCACTTTTGTCAGTTTTAACCAATGTGTGTGCTTCCAGACCAAAGGACTCACAGCAGATTCCCACACTGACCGCGAAATGGTTATTTTCTTGAGGAATTCCCTGAGTGTTGCATGGAAATGAGTCAATGAATGTGGTGTTACCATAAAGTGATCATCCTTCAGACCTGAAGCGAGCAGTGCTGAGGATGGTTAGCAGGAAAAGGGCTGATACATTATCTAAACCACAAGTGCATTGCCCACGAATAGAGTTTTGTACTGCCAGTGAGATACCTGGCATTCCTTGGCCATGCTCTGCAGCCCTGGTGATCATGTCCCTTCACTTTTGCTCATCCCAGGGAGCTCAAAGCCAACAGTCCATTTTGCAAGTTGCCTGTTGGTCCTTTGAGAAATCAGGAATAACAATGGCCATGGAGGAGCAGCCAGGGTCATATCAGAGGTGGCAGGGGCAAGAGGACTGCTCACTCTCACTGGACAGCTGCCTCCCCAAAAGCCTGACAGGAGAAGGTATTTCCATTAACCACAAAGAAGACAAATCATATTTGTTTTGTTTGGCAGCAGCGTGGTGGATAGCCGTGCAGCTATGGCAGCAGGAGTGGAGGAAGCTGTAGCACTGCCCGGCTGGCTGGCTGCAGCACAGGCTGACGAGCCTGTCAGACGTGCAAAATATGCAAGGAAGATTCTTCCTGTTTTAGAGGTTAATTTACAGTGGAGAGTGGGCACACTGACTCAGTTACTCTTACCTAGCCATATCTAACCTCCTCACACTGCCTCTCCTGCACAGACTTTATTTCCTGAGAGGCTCTTGATTTCACTGCTATCCCAGGTACCTTTGGAAAGCCAAACATATTCAGGTAAACAGCTCAGGCTGATTTTGCTCCATTTAGAATTCAAGGCATCCTTGGCAACTGCTGCTTTTTTCAAAGATGACAGCCTGATGTTCCACAAGTGGTAGAACATATAGCCTTTAACAAATCCTTTATCAAATCTGTTTTACACTGATTTTACAGTTTTAACCGTGCAAGTCAATGAAAGTTCCTGTGTCTCCATTTTACTGTTTTATTCCACGGCCACTGAATTCAGTAGAGAAGCTACTGCTTTATACTGCAACTATAATATGTCACAGTCATGGTTGTAAAGTAATACTTTTTTTTTTTTGGTTGGTTGATCTACCATATGATCATTTTTATCTTCTAGTAAGCAAAAAAGAAGGGCCAAAATAATTTATGGAAACACATAAGGTGCAAATAGTAGGAAATTATAATTTCTGAGCCTGCGGTCTATTTACTTGCAGCTTTATGTCATGTTTAACTGGTCAAGGGATGTTTCTGCACTTAACAAAAGATAGAACTTCCTTTCAGAAATATGCATGAGAAAAAGTACAGGAAATGGCACCCAGTTAAATTTTATGACACTTTGATAATACCGAAGCCTACAGTAAGCTGCCTAATAATAATACAAAACATCATACAAATAAATAATGTCTCTTGCTGGCATCATAAATGGTAGAATATTGTTCATCTGAAGATATTCAAAGCCTGCCTGGATGATGTTCTGTGCAACCTGCTCTGGGTGAACCTGCTTTAGCAGGGGGGTTGGACTGGATGATCTCCCAAGGTCCTTTCCAAGCCTTGCAATTCTGTGATTCTGTAATAGCCCAAATATAAACTTGAGCCAAAAAAGCTCAGTATCAAGAGTGAGAACAAGGAAGTTCATAGTCTGTTGTCCAGCATGAAGTAGGCTGGTCTCTGAGAGGTGTTACAAAATAAAAGGTTGCATGCGTCTGACTACTACCTGTCCTTTTGAAAATTGAAATGTATTTCCTCTCATGAAAACAGAGATTTTAAAAATCCACATTAAAAAAGAGGAACAAAAAGAGGAACAAACATTGCGAGCTGAAAGCTCTGTCACACTACAGGTGATCTGATTTTCCAGAGCTGACCACACTAGAACAGCACATCTTATGGGCATTTGCAGCAGCATGCCACTCTTTTATAAAGCTGAAATTTTCACTGTGCAATTAACCAGAACTGAAGCACACTCTTGGAGGGACACACTGAAAATATTCAGTGAACAGCTCCATTTTGTTCCAGGTAGACATCTTTCATTCTTCTGCCAATTCTTACTGGCCTTCTCTTTCAGGAGAGGAGAGGAGAGAAGGGAGGAAAAGGGAAGGGAAAGAAGAGCGAAAGCAAAGAAGTCACGAAAAGTTTAAAACCAAATGCTAAAAGAAAATTCAGCATTTTCATTAAAAAGTTTCCTGAAAAAAATGTAGCCACTCTACCTTACTTCGCAAATTAATTTCCTTTCAAAACCTCTGGAATTAAGATTACTTCGACACATTTGTTGTAATTTTTTTGTGTGTGATTGGAACAACTTCACCTTCCATCTATAACCACACTGAATAGGTGAAGAACGAAATGAACTGTGAGCTAGCCTGACCACAGGAGATGATGGGTCTTTGTCACTTAAAAGCTGGGCTGCAATTTCCCAGTACAGCCTGAAGAGGAAATATGGAGCTGAACACCAAGAACAAACTTTCAGCATTCTTACAGTGTCAAAATTTAGTTCTCACTTTCTTCTTTTTCCAGACAAGAAGAAAAGCAAAGCACACAAACATTTTACACAGAGCTTGTGGCAAGTATCTTTGCATTTTTCCGCTCTGAACCATTTGTGTAGCAATGTGCTACAGAGGAACTTCTATTACACTGAGGGAGCAGTGCTTGATGTAACATAAACAAGCAAATTATCTTAGAATTAGTTTTCACTGTCACTGAAAAAAGGTCATTGCCCATCCTGGAATCTGTGGAATGTAAATTGGTTGTTGGGGTTTGAATTTTTTTGAAACGTTGGATAGCATTTAAATCCATTTTCAGTGTGAAGGGGTTTTCCTTGCTTTCCAGCTGCAATTTTTGATTCACTAATTACTTGATTTTGCCTCTAACTTCAGTAATAATAATGTTTCAACTAAGAAATGTTAAATCTTTTCAACTCTTCATCTCTGTTTGGTTATTATTTGGCCAATTTGGAAAATCCAGGGGATGTCTCCTTTTTAACCTCTACTTTTTTTTTTACATGTGGGATTTCACCTTTTTTCCCCATATTTCTGCTCAGATCCACTGCCAGCTGAGTGGAAGCACAAGTGTTTTGTCCATTTGCTCTTTTTTTGCCAAGATGTTCAAGAACTCCCTGACTTTCAGCACAGTTCTCCTGGCACTAACCCAAACATTTTCAGAAAGAGAAGATCAGAGCTGCTTACTAAATTCCTGAATTTTTGGAATTACCTGGCATGCAGTAGGCCCCACAGCATATTCCATAGGACAGCCTCCAAAAAGGTTTTACATTTTAAATATAAAAAAACCCAATTATGGAACTTTAAGAATAATATAGAAATGATTCCAGCTTGGGAAGCACTGGTAGGTTGGAGCTCTATCCATGTAAAAACTCTGCTGTGTGGATACCCTTCACTATTCCAACAGAGACCTTCTGAGGTAGCTCTGTACCATCTATGTGACATACTAGGATATCTACTAATACATTAAAGAGGTTCAGGAAGTAACCTGAAACATTGGCCTGTGTTCCCCATACTGTTAAATCACTTCTGTGACTTCTGATGTGGCCTTGTCTCCAAGGAAATCCTGGGTACAATCCAAGGAGACAGGATGGAGACCACTCTCCAAAGTCACTTTGGTGATGGTGTCCTTCTGCAGGGAATAAAGATCCTTGGTAGGGGCTGACTCCAGCCCAGGGAGGAACTTTGGGGAGAGAAGATAAGGGCTCCAATGAGGAGACAGGGCTTTACAGGTGAAACCTGCTGAAGACCTTTCTGCAGTTTGCTTTATGATCTCCCACTTCCTCTTTCAGGGCTGTGTGATTTCTTTTATGCCTAAAAAAAGTGCCATTCACTCTGCTTCTCTTCTTACTCAGCCCCAGATTTTGGCAGGCTGGCTCTGTTTGTAATGCCCTGAGAGCTGTGACAGGGACCAAGACAATGTGCATTCAAGGTGTTCCTGCCTACAGGTCACAACTGTACATGTCACCCTCTTAATTCTCTGGGTTCTTTCTAATTAAACACAGTAAAAAAGGGTGCATACTGACTATTTCAGACTAAGGCATTCACTCCAGGAACTTCATTATTTGAGTTGTCTTCAAACTGTGGTATTGAAACAATTCCCCCAGATTAGCTGAAAGCCTTCAGAGTTGCATTAGGTGACCATTCAAAGTTTAATTTGTTTGGCTGGCTTGTTATTTTTTTTTTTTCCAATTCACATTTGAGCCACTATCTTAACTACCTGGAGACCAGAAAGACTTGCAAAAAGTGGTGCTCCCAGAGCAGCTAAGAGATGTGAAGCACTGTCTTCAATGATTGCCAGAAAAAAAACCAAGTCGTGAAGTATGTCCTGCCAGACAAAAACAGCTTTCAGGTCACTTTTAAGGAATAACATTATGAGGTAAAATAAAGCAAGCAATTTCCCTGTGTGCCAGCAGGATTTCTTACCCTCTTAAAACGCCTACACAAATAAACTTGTAACAAACTGGCGACCTCTTTACTCTTTCCATCACCACAAGGGATGCTGCCAATGCATCAAAACTACAAATATGCAAAGCTGGGTGAGATTTTTAACGTATCCAACATTGGCTTACTTCTCTGTCCCTGGATGTTAGTGGGCTTTTACAGGCTGCAGTGGAACAGTTAGGGCAGAACTTTCTGTACTTTAGAAAATCACACCTGCTTTTCTCTGAGGAATTGGCAAGTTTGGGTATGTAAGTAAAAAAATATATGTTTTCTGCAGCACAAAATGATTTTCAATATGCAGTGAGAAGTGAAATGAAAATGTTTATATACAATCTGAGCAGTCTGCTCTCCTTACTGGTGGTCTTAGAAGAAAAAGTATTAAACTTATCATTGTCGTTTCATGCAGCACCACATTATCCACCAGAAGTAACTCTCAAGTACACATAGTGATTTTTCCATAGTAGTACAGTTGCTTTTCTGATTGATGTGAATGTGAAACTGATTGAACGAATGCAAATTTCAGTTCAAAAATCAGCCAAAAATTCCAAGTCTTTCTTTATTTCAGATTAACCTGTGTAAAACCAGTAAGTTGCATGTGCTGATTGCCAAAAAAACCCCATGAATTAGTTTATGAATCTTAGAAAAATGTAAAGCTTTCCAAGAAGTAGTGCTTATCCATTGTAAACAAAAGCTGCGAATCTGAGACTGTCCGGACTGAATTTCCGGTTTGTATCAAACTTGAAAGAAGGCAAGCCTCATTTGTTTTTAAAGTTATTGTTATGAAAATTTCAGTAGCTCTTTTACATTGTGATACCTCAAATTCTTTGAAACTTTAGGACCTTAGTGCCTGTTAACATCACCTATACTGATGTCCATGTAAATTGGGAAGTTTATTGAATGAGAAAAATTTTACAGAGGTAAAAGCTGAACTGCTATTGTCTTTAGGATTTGGCACTTAAAGTTTATACAGTGCTAAAGTAAGGCAGCAGACAATGAAAAATAGCAAATACTAATATTAAAAAAAGATGGAGAAACGTTAACATTCTTGGATCTCCACCTAAGCTGACCCTCTACATATGCAGCATGAGTCACCAGAACCGTCCAGACTTCTGCTAGTCCCTTGGGCACGGTAGTCAGATGCATTCAGTGTTTCATTGACTCAAGCATATCAGTTCACCATTTTATAAGCTTTCTTATTTTGCCAAGTTGCCTCCTTTCTGATATCCTTTTTCCCCAATGTTCAATTTGGGAATCACTGTCGTTTAGTGTTCACGCACTGAGATAGCACTTAGTCATCTCTGTGATGGTGTTCTTATAACTATGTGAATTTAGTTTCTGGGAACACAGTCATTTTGTTCTGCTGTTCAGTTAACTGTGAAAAGCACACTAGCTTGTTACAGCTTGAGTTTATTTTCTTTTTTTTTTTTTTTAGTTTATTTGTTTGACTCTTTCTCAGGGTAACATGTTTGCTCCTATTTATGCAACACAGATGAGTTCAGATGCCAGTGAGATCTTGCCCTGGATTGGGAAGTATTTGCATCTAGCTCAGTTAAGCTTGGAAAGCTATGAATTGACTTATTTGTATTATTTAGGATGAACTAGTCACTTTTTTTTTAAAAAAAAGGCAGTTTAAGCTAACCACAGATCTTAGGATGGAGGGTTGAAGGATGCCTGTGTCATGTAATCCAGCTCTCTGCAACTCCACAACCACCTGAACAGGCAGAGGCCAGATATAGCCATGTGCCAGGAACCATGCCCAACATTGCCAATGAAATTTAAGACCCAAAAGCTACAGAAACTATATGTAAGAGGTAAAGAGCTGGAGATACCAAGAATTTTGTTCTTTCTTAGGTCCCTGTTACAGAAAGGAATTCTTTGCATGAAAATGCCCTGGCTGGCACAAATAAGTGTTGGTTTGGGGGAATAAGACAGCAAAATGGTAACAACACTATCACTTCCCCATCAATTCAGTGTATAGTCCCACCGGTGAGCATAATTTTAAGTTGCTGCTGGGATCAGTGCTGTCTTGGACGTCCAGACGACTCGGAGGCCCAATGGCAATGTGTGTAAGTGAAATAAACCTCACGAGGGAAAGTGTTATTTGGGAAAAAAAACCCATTAAATTTATGGTTTATCATCAGAAGATAGAAGTCAGCCAAAAAAATAAAATAAAATAAAATTATCTTCAGTGTTCCAGGGAACTAATTAAAGCAGAACAGCTGGCTGTTCTGACACTACACAGTGGGCTTTAACGACCCGTTAACATCCCAGAAGGGGAATGTGTGGTCTGATTTACAGAGGTGTCAAGTCCCTGAGGCACTTCACTTCAGAGCAGGGAACTTACGCTCACTATATTTGAAAACAGGATAAGTGATTTTATCCAGGATTAAAGTCCTGTAGCTAGTTCTGATAGTGACATTTATTTGGGTGATTCCCTCTCACTCCCTTCTGGACTTGGCATTTCCAGCTTCAAATTCTTTATACAAGTTGGTGTTCTGGCATTTCTTCAAATAAAACAGACATTTACAGATTTATAAAATGAAGCATTCTGTGAAATAGGAGGCTGACATATGTAAATACAACTGCATTGACTGTGGTGGGAGTTCAACCTGCTTACTCAGAGGTCGGACATGACCCAAAGAAAAGCTGGGACTTGCCCAGGATCATGATGAAGAGTCAGTGTCAGAGTTCCCAGTACCTGAGTCATGTACTTGCCTGAGTCATCCACACCTCTGTCAGTACATGGCTTCATCCACAACGGATCATGACTTCTTTCACTCACCCTTGGTTTGCTCCTAATTTAAACTGAGAGATCCTAACTTTTTTCCGGGGTTCAGATTCGTGTGTGTGTGTGTGTGTCTGTCTCAATCAGCCTGGTTGTTCCTCTTTTCCATCATTCTGTCCCATACAGGATTTGTGTCAGCGGCTCAGTCTTTTCTTCCGGTTTCTGTAAGGAGTGTAGACTTGGAGCACATCTCCCTTATCATCCATTCTCCACCCTTCGCTTTCCCTGTCTAGGAGATTGAGGATGGCAGGATCACTCCTGACCTCCATCCATGGAGAGCTACCATGCTTTTCTTCTATCAAACCAAACAAAATCTTTCCCAAATTGTAATCATGATGTTATTTTGTGGGGGGTTACAGCCCGTGGCTGTCTTCAATAGTAAATTAGCATAAGGTATAGGTAGCTCTATCACTGTTGTTCAACTTGGCCTCTGTCTCCATTGAAAACTCTATTGCTGTCAACTTGCATGGATTTTACCTGTAAATAGCCCAATTTCTGCCTGCAGCTACAGCCAATCTTGTGATGCCATGAGTCAGAAACAACAGAGAGATGGGAGAAAAAGCATATTCTTCAAAAACAATCCTGTGATCTGTAAGTAATCTCACAGCTTGGGAGACATGTTGCCATAGCTGTACTATTTCTGACAGAATGGCAATGCCAACTGCAGCTGCATTAGTTAGGGATGGGAGCATATTCAATGGTCCACATGCAGCCATATACACTGTATTTTACCACCTAATACGGGAAGGAAGGTAACAGTGATACCAAGCAGTTCCTTGGCACCTGCCAATGCTCTCTTTCTCTTTTTCGTATTCTTTGAAGTTTTTTGAGTGCCATAGTTCTGTTTTGGGGTAACATCAGCTAAAAGTTGCAATGCCTACCTCATTTTTTATAACCCAACAGCACTGCCTGTTTGGAAAAATTATGGTAAGTATATTTGGACATCATGGTTTTTTGCTTTGTGTGTTCCAAACAATTAAAAGGAGAAAATTAACAGAGGCATAAAGTATTTCATATTCTCAGATTTAAAATTCATGCTACAAGGAGTGCCATCCAACTGCAGTAATCGTTACTCATCACTTATACCCATGGTCACAATATTAAAAAACCCTATCATCAAGTCCGATAACGCTGTAACCACCTGGTACTCTATGAGGGAAGTCTTTACTTAAGTTTTTACCTGGTTTTGACTGAGTAGCACTTAAATGAAGGCTGTTGGCATCTCTGTGTGGACATGCCCAAAACAAATGGACATGCCTCTTAATGGCAAAGAGCAAACACAGCTTTAAAAAAAAAGAAAAAGAAAAACAACCAGCCAAAGCTCTCAAGTTGCTCAGATAATCTTTGGAAAAATTACAAGGATGGATATTTAATATATTGAAGTTCGTGTAAACAAGTCCTCGGCACTACTAGCTGCTGAATCAGGATTATCCCTCTGTATGAAGCAGGCAGAAGAATCATCAAAGCTTCCTCATCTCTCTCTCTTAAGCGGTGGTAATTTTGATTTATAATTAAAAGTCCTTAACGTTCTGACAGGAACAGCAATTTACTGGATGGAGCAATTTGGATTCTCAGAGTTCATAAAGGTTCTGTCCAGTTAAGCAAAAGACAAAAAATAAAATTAGGTGGAGTAGCTTTTAAGTATATTGACCGCAAGGTGAAACCCAGCAGCTCTGCAAGATGCCCGGCTGCTGCGGGGCACGGGCAGAGCTGGAAGGCTTGGAAGCATGATGCAAAGCCCTGCGCGCTGAGCGGGGCTCTGCCAGGGCTGGCAGCAGAAACTGCTGAGCGCAGGGGTACATCCAGCGCCGCATCCTGCCCTCAGTCTGAGTCGTTTTGAGCAAGCTGCACGTCCAGCTGCTCAGGGGCTGCAGTCCTGACCCCTCTTGTGAAGGCTGGTGCTGATACTTTTCATTGACAGGACTAAATGTGCTATTTTGTTTACAGGCTGTTGGAAATTGCATCTGCTTTGCATGATAGCTGAGTCCTCGCAGCACCTGGGGAACCAGGAAGCCCAAACTGATTAATTTCCCAGCCTGATGGGGAGATTTAAGCACAACCCTCTCATCTCCAGCTGATCAGCATAGCCATCCCCGTCCCTTCCGATCCATTGCTGCCACATTCAGTAGCCAAGGGATGTTACAGAAGCCACCTTGGCAAGCAGCATAACTCACCTGCTCACCTGCTGTGTGTTGAAACTACTAGCCAAGAAACTCATACATTTTGTCCCTCAGTCTGCACAGGGGCACAGCCCCTACACAAGGTTTGAAAACTGTCCTTACATTGTTTTTTGAATCCCGGTTAGGCTTAGGCACCAGCCTGCCCCGTGTGGGAAAGCCATGCACAGGCACAAGAGCAGGACTGGGGATTAGAGTATGAGAATAATGTTGATAACACACTGATGTTTTAGTTGTTGATAAGTAGTGCTCACACCAGTCAAGGAATTTTCAGCTACTCATGCCTTGCCAGCGAGAAGCTGGCAGGGGGCACAGCCAGGACAGCTGACCCCAGCTGCCAAAGGGGTATTCCATACCATATGATGTCATGCTCAGTATATAAACTGGGGTGGGGGGCAGTATCCCCTGCTCAAGCACTGTCTGGGCATCGTTTGGTGGGTGGTGAGCAACTGCGTTGTGCATCACTCGTTTTGTATATTTAATATTATTATTATTGTTGTAATTATTTTATTACTATTATTATCCCTCCCTTTTCTGTCCTATTAATCTGTCTTTATCTCAACCCACAAATTTTCCTATTTTTTTTTTCCCAATTCGCTCCCCCATTCCACTGTGGGAGTGGGGAGTGAGTAAAGGGCTGTGTGGTGTTTAGCTGCCTGCTGGGTTAAACCACAATATACCCCAAAGTCCTGTCTTGGATTTGTAAATCCTTAATTGGATCCAGTACTGAATTTGCAGACTTTCTGGCAATAAAAAGCATGGGTAAACAATAGTCTGAGTCCATCAAAAGATAAGATATATATCCAAAGTGTTCGGCAGTATAAGTAATTTTTATTCAGGCCCTCCTAAACTGACCTTGTTAGGCAATACCATCAAGTGAAGTTTTACAGTGATATGTAATGGCAAACCTATTGAATTAAAATGTACCGTTCAGATAAAATACAGCACTTTCTCATGTCCTGTAATACTGAATTCTCCCCTAGTAATAAGAAACGATAAAAAGAAATTTATTCATATGTTTCTTATCAGGAAAGTAACAGTATTTGCCAGGTCTCTGTGTGCAGCATACAATAGGATAGCAAAATGTCAAAACAGATGAGTGACTCCTTGTCCAACATTTTCTAACTCTTTTCATCTACAGATGGACCCACAAATTAGAGGAAGGATGAAAGGATATGAAGATGTGGGACATCATCAGTTACATCTTTGTTTTTTCATTCAGCTGCTAACTTCAGCAAAACTTGTAACTTTTACACTTGTACAGCATTTCTATTTTGCCATGATTTCCACTGTAGAGTATGGCATATTGCAGGTGAGAAGTTCAAATAGATGGAGACAATAGGAATATATAAAATATAGGATGATGTGCTCTTAATGTAAGGCTTAATTGGCAAGGGAGAGAGCAAAATGATCAACGATTACAAATTACCTACATGAAGAAATAAAAATCATCAGAAGTAAACTGTTTTCTTCATCACAAAAGGCAAGAGGGATGCCTAAAGATATGTGCCAGACAGGTCTGGGCACGATTTCAGTGCTGATTACAGAAGATGTTGCACAGCTTCTCCTCCACTCTCCGATGACAGATTACCCTGGGTAGTTGTACTAAGGGGGATTTTGTCTTATTAGCCTTCTTCCCTCTGCCCCATAAATCTTTTACTGCTAGCAACAGATTTACTTAGCACATATCTCAGTGATTTACTAAAGGTAATGAGCGATGAAATGGTTTGATTTGCAGCCAGTTCTACATTACTGATATCTTTAATGTGTACACAGCCTATGCTGAAAGAGCACTTTGTACAGCAGTTATCAGAACAAAGCTGGGCTTCCTCAGTCTGCTGAGGTCCTATTGCTCACACAAGTTTTCCTCAGAAAGGTCTTTCAAGCTTTGCATCTTGCAAGTTCGCATATATGTGAATCTGAATAGGTAATTGTACTGACCCTGGTAGGGCTTCTTCATCCATTTTTACTTTTTCAGCATTACATCAAGCAGCAAATGACTTTATGGGTCAGATTTTCAAATGTCCTTTGCCTTAAGTACTTATTTACATCATAGCAAAATAAACCTATCCTGGTCAGAAAATGTCGAGCAGCCTCACAAGCCTCATACTTCCCTCTGTAAAAGCAGCCTGTGCAATCGTGTCCTGCAAGTTTTCTCACACAGAAGACCCGATTCCGACTTAGGTGAGCCTGAGACAGAGAAATAAACTAATCACAAGGGAATTTTTAACCAAAGCCTTCAAGGGACAGACCAAAATGTAGTGCATTGGGTTTGTGTGGCAAGGTTTTGGTAGTGTGGGGTTACAGGGGTGGCTTGTGTGAGAAGCTGCCAGAAGCTTCCCTGGGTGTCCAACAGAGCCCATGCCAGCTGGCTCCAAGACAGACCAGCCACTGGCCAAGGCCAAGCCCATCAGCGACAGGGGTAGTGCCTCTGGGATAATGGAGTTAAGAAGGGGAAAAAAATCTGCAACAAGCTGCAGCCAGAGAGAGGAGTGAGAACGTGTGAGAGGAGCAGCCCTGCAGACCCCCAGGTGGGTGCAGCAGGGGGGCAGGAGGGGCTCCAGGCGCCGGGGCAGAGATTCCCCCGCAGCCCCTGCTGCAGCCCCTGGTGGGGCAGGCTGTGCCCCTGCAGCCCAGGGAGGCCCACGGGGGAGCAGATCCCCACCTGCAGCCCAGGGAGGACCCCACGCCAGAGCAGGTGGGTCTCTGAAGGAGGCTGTGACCCC
>BOSO01028378.1:807-25476 GCA_018403395.1 Gorsachius goisagi
TAGCAACATCGTCCAGGTATTGAGAAAAATCAGATAAATCTTCTTGCTGTTGTCACTAGGCTCAAAGCCCAGCTCAATTCCCCACCCAAGATAGGGCCATGCAAAGCTTCAGGTTCTTTTGCAAATGCTCTTCATCAAAAGCTTTGGCTTTGCTTCCACCTCTTCCCGCCCACACAAGGATCCTGACAGAGGGAGAATATGACAGCGAAAGTGCTTAGAAGGAGCACTGTCAGCTCACTGCAGTAAAATGCCTGAGGCAAAACTCGGGGCGGGGGGGGGGGCAATAAACCTGAAAGCAAGACTCGTAATTACCTGCAGCATGTACACCATGCACCGCTTATTTAGCATGACATGCATGTGTGGGCTGATCTTGGCACCCACACCTCATCCCATCAGCACAAGCAGAAAAATCCTGCTCGTCGGGGGGGGGAAGAAAAAAGGTAATTCAAGTTTAAAGCAATCCCAGTTTTGCTACTCTGAAGCAGCAAAAAAAGGCCAAACACTTAAATTTTTAGAAACTTTTAGACTGACAGGCTTTCCCTCTGAAGGTTTTCACACCTATCTAAGGAACTGAGGAGGAAGCTTCACAGCAGCTTAAACCAACCTAAATGGAAGGCAAGGTTTTCCAGTTACTGTTCCAAGACCATTTTCCACCCAACTGCCTCCCTGAACCTGAAGATCTGGCCCAAAGGAGATGATGGATCTGCAGGTTGGGTTGTGTGGAGTCAAGGTCTCCCAGCCCGACTCCTCCTGATTTCAGTGGTCATCAAGCCACGGGCTCAGAAACCTTTGGCAGGTGTTGGTTTACTGATCATCTTATTTGGTGCATAATTTTGACACTTTTGTTGGGCAGGTGAGACCCCACCAGGTACCTTCTCAATCCAGGTATCCAGTAGCCACAGGTCTCACAGAATAGTCTATAAAATATGTGATGATTAATATATATCAATAAAAAACACATTTTAGATTCCAGCTGGACAATAAGCTGCTATCGTATTTGCACACATGCCTTTATATCTGCACTTCTGAAATGCAAAGATGTGTCTGTAACATTCCTGTCCCACCCATTAATGGCCCTACCAAAACTTGAGCATTAGAAATTTAACCCTCTTAAAGCCAGCACAGAGAATGGTAATTAACAGAAAATACAAAGTCAATCAGTAAACTAGAAATATATTTGGAGAGAGGCAAAGGCTCACAAGAAATAGGGAACTATTTGACTGTAAAACAGAAAGAGTACACTGGCCGGATCCCAACGCAGACTGGAGGTGCTTCTGTTTCGTGGAGCCCAGCTGACACCCTCTGAACCCAGCTCTATATAAAAATGAAGGTCTTCCAAAAACTGAAATGGGAATGAATGAAATGAAAGCCAATGAAAATGCAGACGTCTCTGCTCCAGGGAGCATCGTGTTTGCCGTACGTTCAGGTTGTGCTGGCTGGCAGGGGATTTGGGGATTTGTTTTATACAAATCAGAGTTAAGGCAGCTTGAGCTGCATTCATTGGTATCTTTGAAGAAGTAAGTCCTGACCTAACATAAACCCATGGCAAGGCTATTTGCAAAGTCTCCCTGTCTTTCCTCACTTGCTCATTGCCTATTTTCTGCTTCCCGCTCTTACCCCTCTGATAATTAAGTGATGAGCTCCCACTGCAGCCTTCTCACTGTCAAAGGAGACCTCACTCTTCCTTCCAACATGGTGGAACCAGCTGCCAGGGCCAAGAGCTATTCAGGAACAAAAGCCAACCACACAACCCCGTTCATAGGGACATCAGGACTCCAGCAGTGGCAATGCTGGAGCCTCCACAGCCCCTCAACCTTCCCGGTAAAAAGCAGTTAAAAACTAAATCTTTCCCATTTCAGATGAAGTTGATGCCTTCTTCCAGCCTCAGTGGAAGTGAATCGGGTGAAAAATTAAACATCTGTCTGCTTTGAAACAACCACTAATTTATTTCAAGACCTCTCCACTATTACGGAGTCTCTAGACTAAATAATCCCCTACCTCCCCACCACCATTGCTCAGAACTGCATTTGCCAAACCTCCCCGGGCCCTTCGGTGCTCTATTCAAAGAGCAATTTATTTTCATCTCTTTCAAAGCTCAGTGTCCAAACAGGACACGGAATCTTCACCACATTCATGGGCGTAACAACTCTTTCTCACCTCCACCTTACACAGGACACTCATATCAATACACTGTACAGTCGTGACGTCATTTCAAAACCGAAACATCTGCTGAGTCCGGGGGAGTTCACCCTCATGTTCACCATTTCTGCAGTGCTGTGCAGCTGGTTATCGATTGCTCAGGTTTTGTGTATTTGATTTTGCCTTTCTTAGCTCGGCGTTACGCTTCCCTTCAGGGAGTCTCATGCTATTGGTTTCAGATCATTTCTCCCATTCATCAAGATCATTTGGAACTGTAATTCAGTCCCTTGTACTGCTTGTATCTCTTCCCAGCTTGGTGCCCTGGACATATAACTGTACTCCCTATTCCATCATGCCACATTAATGAATATATTACAAGGAACCCGATTCCAGGGAAAACAATCTGCATTTGAAGTGCTTTGCTGACAGCAACCACCGACACCTCCTGTCCTCCAGGCTAACCTCATGTTCCCAATACCATTTCTTAGGTCACTCTTCACTACTTGAGGTCCCACTGCTTTAAATACTGAGACGTACATGCATTGGTCTGCTTTTCCCTATTCTGATCCCAAAGACCATATTTTCTCTGTACATTTATTGCATGATTTGATGCACTTTTTTTGCAGTATTTGAAAGGCCGATAGCACATCGCTGCTATTCCTGCTTCATTTGCCGTGGGCTGCATCCCTACACGAGCCTCATTTGCGGCCGCGCACGCTGCAGCGGTGAGCAGCAGCCAACGCAAGCAGATCTCATTTTCTTTTGATGAAACCACATTTTCGGTGGATAACTGTTCCACCTTCCCCTCCCCCCCAGTGAGCCTTAATTAGGAGACAAAGTTGTTGACGGCCTTGTCTTACCCTTCCCCTCTTCCTGCACACAAAGGCGTCTTCACGGACTCCGGGCTGAGGCTTTTTTGTCAAACAGCTCAGCAAAGCTGACAGATTGACAGTCATTAAATATAAAAACTTTATTTCACAATATCCCTAAATTACATTTCAAAGGAAAAATGACACTTGCTTAAGGCGTAAAGTGTGGTTCTTAGGGTTTTTTCCCCTACTTCTGCCTTTTTGCTATGAAGACTTAAAGTATTATTCTTTTTATTATGGTAATGTAAAAATCTCTTTCTTGCATCTCAAATTAAGTGAGAGAAAGCTTTCCATGTGCCTTGGACAATGATTCAGCTATTGATCCAGCAGATGCTTTATTAGATTATTTTGAGACAGCCAAATGTAATTTAATACCTATTTATTTTCTATTTCTATGCCAGTCTGAGACACAATCTTTTCTGCATGAAATTAGTACTTTCTCCTTTCAACCTCAAAGAAAGATTACACCATGCTCCTTTCTTGGATTAGTTTGGGGAATGTTTTCAACAAAACATTGATCTTGAGGATCCTTGATACTTTGAAGCCAAAACCTCAGCTGGGCTCAGTGGGTCTTATTATGCATCAAGGCAAGAACTACTGATGTCAGGCAAAAGGAAAAGATATTCCAGATGAGGAAAAAAAGAGACAAAAAGGAAAAATGAGCAGGTTTCATACAGGCAGAGAGAAGGAAGAGGAATGGCATTCTTTTGTACATAGTTACCCATAGCCTACAGAAGGGACTGCACGATGGTGTGCCAGAATGGCAAGAGAGCACAAGAGTATTTAGGTCAGCCAAAATTAGGGTGTGCTTTTGTAAGGCTGAGCCCAGCTACTCTGCAAGCAGCTACTGCTGGGACGCACCACCTTGCTGTCCACATCTCCCACAAGATGCCTTGCAGACCAGAAGCTGATGGCTTTTCTGTAGGGTTGCTTTTTGTCAGCTAATTCTGCTTGCTCCAGGGTCAGATGGGCACCAGTGCAGGGAAAAAACAGCAGGAGCCCAAAGCTGTGGATAGAAGGGAGGGGAGACGGACTGTCGCCAGCTTGATGGGCTGATATCTAGCATAAAACAAAGCCCCAACTTCAATAAAGATCATCAAAAATTGCGTAGGGACCTCACAAAAGCAGAAGAATTGGGCATTTAAGGTTGCCAAATTTGGACTTACACACTGGAATACCTTGAGCAATCCATACAAGGCATGTTGGCGTGACCATCTAGCAGTAGCTGGTCACTGCAAGGCGGAATGAGGAACAGCTCATCCATCTTCAGCAGTAGCCACAGCACCGGGAAAATTTAGGGTCCTCTCTCATGGTTCTGAAACTGCTGAATCAAGCTGCCAGGGGAGTTTGTGATAAGGCACTGGCAATCAAAATTGCTCCCCTCTTAATGAGAGCTTCCTCAAACTCCTGGACTCCAGATGTGGGGCTGGGTGTGATTGCCCTCCTTTATTTCTATGTTTGGACCCTGGAAAGGGAGGAAGGGAAAAGGGAGGAGGGGGCAGGGGAATCTCTAGAGGAGAAAACTACTTTCTCTGAAGCAAACAAAATAAAATTACAAGTTAAATATCACACAAAATGGTCCTATAAAAATAATTAAATTATGATTGGTCTTAACATCACAGGAAGCCCCGTAAACCAAACACTGACAGGAGCACGCTTTCCTGCCATTCCATGCCATCGGAATGAACCTTCCAGCAGCGGCACTGCCTTGACCTTCACTGGCTTTCTGCAGCCCCCTGTGGGATCACCTGGGGCGATCACCACCCTGCCTTCACTGTACACACCATGTCTCATCCCTCCTGTCCACCGCCAGACCTTTCCTCTCACCTCTTTGGGTTTAACTGCAACAAATGCACAGGCGATCAAACCCACACTGGCTCTTGAACTGACCAAAAAGGTATCAAGCATCATTAGAGCAGAGGCAGTGGACCTGAGCGGGATCGAGGGCTTTGATTTCCCCTCTGTCTCCCCTCCCAAAGGGGTGCTGAGCTCACACAGGCAGCAGCGAGATGTCGACCTTCAGACCGAACAGCACAAGCTAAGCAGGGAGCAAGCTCTGTCAACACAGATGCACCTTAAAAATTGAACTCTGGCTTCAAGCAGCACAAATGCGTGTCCTAATTGTGCCTCGTCAAGCCACCCAGATGACACTCCCCTTCTGGTGTTAATAAGCCATTTGTCCATCTGGTGCTGGTACAGGTGACACACCTTCACAATGGTGTTTTAAAGCAAAAAGTATTAACTCCATATAGATAACATCTGAAAAGAAATTCCACAAAAATCAACTCCAAACCATTGTTGATGAACATGGATGTGACCACAGCCAAATGGCACTCTGTAAATCCCAAAATGCCTGTGTTGATCCCAGGAAAGTGCTTATTTGGAAGCAGTTTTAACTGAGAGAAATCAACAGCAGCAGCCACTCACTTGACATTGCACGAACAAAACAAGTCACAAGCACTGACCACTTCTTACCTCCCTGCAGCACCAGCACTGTGACTGTCCTGGCAGTCGGCCGGCATCTCCAGGGATCAGAGCCCAAATTAAGGGAATCAGACAGCAGTACGCGTACCCAAAGCAGCTTCTGGCCCTTTTTGTGGTACAAGAGCGAGCTACAGCTCCTAGGCATGGGGTCACATCTGTGAGGGATTACAGAGGCAGATCAGCAGCAGGGAGAATTTGGAAACAGATTTATACTAATCAAACTTGCTGCAGAAAGTTTAGAAAATCAGATTTCAGATACTAGTAGTCACTTGCCCATCTCCATACCTCTGTCAGTAGACAACTGCTCCCTGCAGAGTATTTTTCTGGCACAGCCTGGCTTAGGCACGAAGCTAGCAGTAGGTCTCTTTCCCAGAGCATGACAGGGTAAGATGAGAGAATTTCAATTTAAAACAAAATATCTACACTTGCAAACAAAGCCAGGCTTCCTGGAGAGCTGGAATTGGAAACACTCACTTCTGCATAAAGTTGTAGCCTGGCAATTCTCAACAGTTAAGTTTCAGGGAAATGTTACAGAAACATGTATATTCTTGCAACACATTGTTCTAAAGGGAAAGTTTTCACAGCACCTTTTGCCAAGAGGAAATAATTGGGGAAAGGTTTTTCCTTTGCTCCTGCCGCTTACTATTCCAGAGAGCAAGGATAGAAAGTCCTCATTAACTAAGGGAAGCTTAGGAACAAAGGTGAAAAGTGGGGCACGCGCTGTATTTTTTTCCTGGAGAGAGTAGCAGCCTTTTACTGATAAACAGGATGAAGTTGCTAATTACTGCCTGGAGCTAGGAGGACGTCTACCAAGAGCATCACGCTGGAGCCTGAGCACCTGTTCTCAACAGGAAGAAGTGTTTCCTCTCCGAAGGACAGACTAGAATTAGCATGGCTGCAACCTTTTATGAGGGCATAGCACCGCTCCAGTCATTAGACCAGACTGATTAGAACTGCTTTGACCCTGTTGCCCT
Source organism: Gorsachius goisagi (assembly GCA_018403395.1). Classification (NCBI taxonomy): domain Eukaryota; kingdom Metazoa; phylum Chordata; class Aves; order Pelecaniformes; family Ardeidae; genus Gorsachius; species Gorsachius goisagi. Next base: position 7,274 of record BOSO01028378.1, read on the forward strand.
TGTAGCAACCTGGCTTTTTCCCCAGCCTGGCACATTTGACTTTGCAGGAGGCTTTTGTTTCAATTTTACAACCCATAGCTTGAATTCCTAAGAGATCCTTTCAGAACTACAGTACACTACGATAAAATATTACAACATGAGACACCAGAGCAGTTGACTCTTCCATTGTCCTGCCTGACATTCGTTCCTTCATTACAACTTTCATCCATCCTGCTTCCCTCCCTCCCGATCACAATCAAACTCTACGGGTCCAAGCCTTTTCAATGCTACACTGAGGGTGTGGGGAAACACAGGATGTTCTGTCTGAGAAGCAGCATCACTCAAGTTTCTTGCTTAGACTCTCAACTGCAAGACTCTTGGGTCTGATCAGGTAAGTGCTCACCGAGGTCTCTTCCCTGCAAAAAGCCTTAAACTGAACTCAACAAAAAAAGCCAAGGTACATTTAATATTCTGCTGGTGAGAGAGAGAGAGGAAGAAACTGCTGAAACATGAGACCTCTTGATGTATTCATGTGTACTTTTGATTAAAGAGCTAGAAAGTGATGCACGGACAATCCCACCATACTTATTTCACACTGTTCCCAGGTACAGCAGGATGCTGCAGGATACAGTGTGACCTTGGTATAAACAAGCAGCAACCAGTACTTGATTGAAGGAAGGATAATTACAGCACAGCGCCTGGCTATCAAACTATTCTAGTGAACTGGCAACACTTTATTTCCCCTAACGGTCACAAGAACATTTGTTCCTGAAGGTTTTTAGAATGATCTGGCAGGTAAAGCATCAGACTGGGGCCAAGAGGAGGAGCTCTGTAATGGGTTTTTAACTTACCTGCTGTGATCTTCAGACATTTGCTGTATCTCTTACTCTTTTTATCAATACTTGATATTCATTCCTCAGTCACAACTCCCATGCAACACGGCGAGACCTGTCAGTACTCTCAGAACAAGTTAGCAGGAACAACAAGACTGACCAGAGACTTTGGAGTTAAGTATTTTTACTTTCATAGTGCCAGACCTGTAACTCAAGCTAACAGCAGAACATACAGAGGATAACCAATACAGAGAAACTCAAGCACCTGAAAATGATCAACCAGCACTGTGCAGCCAGAGAATTCTTCTTACAAGGTTTAACCCCCATACAAAGGTTAACAACGCACCAAAAAATGCATTTTGGTCATCAAATACAGTCACGCAGGTCTAAATTACTGACACAGGGTCTCCATTTAAACCTGGCGAGCATCTCTCTCCCCTTTCCGCTTCCCAGAGGAAAGACTCTCACTGAATACTATCCAGATAAAAAGGGAGCATTAACGTGCCAACTTGAATATATATTTAATAACTTAGCACAGACTTGAGACATAGACATTTAATGTTTAGGTAAGCTCTGAATCCGTGTCAAGAGAGCAACTAACAGAACTCCAACAAGGTACTGACAACCTACAACTCACTGAAATAATTTAACACATTTACAGGAAGAACAGTTAAGGTATGGCTAAGAGCTGCACATTCCACTTGAAGCTCAGACATTACTACCAGCACTTCCAGTATGCTCATTCCTTCTTCCACTACTACCCATTGATGCGGTAATTCACATGGATTTCAGGTTTGATGTCACACACTAGGGACAACAGCTGGGAGAGGACCACCTCACGGTTCCTCTGGAAGTTCTGCTGGATCACGCTCATCTTTTCCTGGGTCTCTTTCTCAACTTCAGTGGTGCAGCTGCCATGAGATCCAAGCGCCTACAAATAGCAAAGGAAAGAGAAAGCTCACCTGTAAGTAGCGCGACAAAGAAAATGCCGTGCCTAGCTCTGGATTGTGTTATTCTGGACTGCCTCACTGCATCTCAGCCACTGATCTTTGCTGAGGGAAGAACTGCGCTAAAGGAAAAAAAAGTACTGTTGGATTCTCTGCTCCGATTTCCCACTAAACTTGCCCGAGTTTATACTTCATCCGCAGCCCATGCCTTTTATCCTCTCTTATTCATTATCTATCAGTTTAGAGCACGGGTTTCTAAAGAGTGCCTGAAGTAAAGGTCCTGCTGCACTCGTGACTGGAACTGGCAACCCCTGGGCACTACTGTGCTAGATGCTGTTACAAAAGAAACACCCATGATTTAGTTTAAGTACAGCCTTCCATCACCCCATTGCTTCTACCCTTGGAGAATCTTTATAAAAATCTCTGCCTTCCTAGCAGGACTGTGGGCCGCATGATATGCGCAGCAAGGAGTCTCTCACAGCTTAAAATGCCCTTACTTAGAGGTGAAAAAGGACAGAGAGAGCAAACTCCCATTATAAGTGCGGGCAAAAGGCACAGAAAAAGTATGCTGGGACTCATATTCAAAGAGCTTCTCTCTCTGGAGAAGGATAAATAAAACAGAACCAGGTGACAGGCAGTGAAGTCCACTTTATTAGCCTGGAATTGGCTGGTATCATATTGCCTAGTGAATCCAGCTAACAGGTGATCGTAAAAAAAATTAATCTTGACCCACTGACACAGAGGCTGTTAGGCAGAATAGAGGAGGTGGTACCGTGCTAACCAGAAGATGGCCAGAGGAGAGGGTTTCCAGGTCATTTTCTGAAGTTTTCAGAACCAACAGGGACACACAGGCAGTGAAAACATCCTGGCTGTGCTACAGCAAAAGGCCCCAGTCCTGCACCTTTCAGGAATACCTCCTCTTGCTTAGAAGGAAAGGAACACACCCCTTGGGACACAGCAGCAGCACCACTAAGCAGAACGCAAGCCTTATAACCACTTTAGCAAGAGAGCAGCATCATCAAGGCAAGCTGTTTCTACCATGTTAGCATTGCAGAAAACAGCTTGTCACAGGAGGAACGAGCTTGGTCTTTTTTTGACACTGCTACATGCAGCAGGTTTGGGGATGCTGCCGCCCTTCAGGGCACCAGCCAGTCCTGAGCTTATTAAGCTAATTCACTGGCAGTCAATAGTTCTGGCTGTTGAGATGCAATACACCATGTTCTGATTCCCTTCCACTGGTTTTTCCATGACACATGACTGTGCATCAGAGGAAGGCAGTTAGGGAAGTACTCCTCTGGCAGCATGTTCCACCCCGCAGGCTGCTCTCAGGGCAAGGAACCCCGAAAGCAAGGCTAAGGGGCTGGGGAGGTAACAGTGAATGATCTAGAAAACAAACCGCTGCTTCCTTGGCTTTGAACTCCTTCTCCCTCTGCAGGCGGTACTGCTCAATCTCTGCCTGGGCTTCTTCTTTTGCCTGCTTCAGCCTCCGATTCTTTCCTGTTTCCAAAGAACATAACAAATGAAATAAAGAAGAAAAGGCATTAAGAGCCTACTTCCCCACACCTCTCCAGCTATCCAACGCACGACAGTCACGGTAGCATTTGCTGTTGCAGCAGCTCCTTCTGTGGGAGGCATCAGCAGGGCCCTGCACACCCTCGCAGCCCCTCCAGCTCTGCAGTGAGCTGCTGCCAGGAGCACGAGGTCACCCTGTGTGCCACCGAACCACAGTCAAGCTCACCACGCAACAAGCTTCCACCAGCGAGACACTGACAGGTTGTCTGAGCCAGTGGATGCACTGGGCAACCCGCAGGTCTGGACTTGCTCATGTGAGCGTGCAACACCCCAGAGTGATCCCAAAGAGCACAGCAGAAAGAACATTAAATCTTAGTTTTGTCTCAAATTGTGCAACCCATAGAGAAACTGGCTCCTGCATCAACTTCCCCCTTGGACTTTCCCACCGCACCCTCCCCTCCAAGGTTATCATCGTCAGGGTGAGCTATGACAATCTCCTTCTCGCACAACTGTCAGGGGGTTGAACCGCAACAGTAAGCCTTCATTTTAAAAAAATAAATAAATTTAATGCTTGAAGCAGGAAAAAATTGTAAATGTGGGGATCTTCGTAACCAGAATTTCTCTCGCTTAACAGGAAAAGCTAACTTGGCTCCCCAAGGAGTAGCGTTCCCAGCAAAATATCTGATCACCAACACGGAAATACACTGTTTTCATTACGAAAAGAAAAAATTAAAGGTAGGAAAGATGCAGATGAGCACAAGCATCCCCCAAGGGAAGACCCAGCTGCCACGGAGGTCGGGGTCTGACAGTGCTCTCCTAGAGATGCGGCCCGCTGGGCCAGGGGTCCCCCAGCCCCTCCAAGCCCGCCGCAGGCCTCTCCCGCTGCTGGACCGAAGGTTCCCCGCTGCTGCCGAGGCGCAGCCAAGCTCGGCTGACGCCTTCACGCAGCGGACAGGCCCCGGCAGGCGCAGACCCACGCCGCGCTCACCCCCGCCCCGGGCGGCCCCTCCAGCTCCGCTCCCACCAGCGAGGCCCACGGCTCCCGAGCGAGGGCACCCCTGCCGGCACCGCGGCCCGCAAGCACCACTCCTCGGCGGCAGCGTCGCCGGGCGGCCCACGGGCCTTCTGCCGCCAGCCGGGCTCCAGCACCCCGGCGGCACCTCCCCGCCCCGCCCCCCCGAGGCGGCCGGGCCTGAAGCGGCCGGGCCGGACCGGGCCGAGCCAGGCCCCACCACCACCTCAAGGGCCCCGCGGCGGGGCCGGGCCAGGCCCCCCGCCACCTCGAGGCCCCCGCGGCGGGGCCGCGCCGAGCCGAGCCGTACTCACGCTTGCGGGCCTCGGCCACCTTCTCGGCGGCGCGCTTCTCGGCCTGCAGCAGCTGCTGGATACCCTGTGACTGACTCGCCATGACGGCGCCCGCCCTGCCGCCCGCCGCCGCCGCCGCCGCCGCCAACGTCCCTGCGTCAGGCCGGGCCGGGCCCCGCCCCCGCCGCCATGGCCGCGCCCCCTCCGGCGGGTTTACCTGGCAGCAGGGCGGCGCCGCCCGCCGTCCTTAGCTGGGGTGTCCCAGCGCTTGCTTTGCCCCGGCCAGGGAACCGGTTGAAAACCTGAAGGGAGCCCCCTATAGCACCGGTCGGGAAGGCCACGGATGGAATTTGATTTTATTTCTTTCATGTTTATCAATCATCGGCCTTGCAGCAGACCAGGGCGCGCATTGCCGGCAGCACCAGACCCCCACAGGGGAAGCTTCGGTCCCCTGAGCAGCAGCATCCTCCCTCCCCCCCCGGAGTGTATGTGACATGAGGTCTCACCCCCAAAGCCACCAACAGAAGGGAATTTATCATCATCGGGAATTTACCATCACCCAGGACCACCTTCTCTAGGGGCTCCCAGGGGAGCCAGGCTACTTCACCCCAACTCCGCTCCAGCCCAACCCTTGGCCATCACGTCCCAGGGATGATCGAAAACCTGGAGCGCAGCTCCCCGGACACTTTCAGAGCATGAATTACAAGTGCTGCCACGGACAAAGCGTCAGAGCTGTGACAGTGACTCACATCACTGTGGGGAGGGACAGGGGGCTGCGGGTACACTGCGATGGAAGGGATCCGGAGACAATGAATCAAATGCATATTTATAGTGCCGAATAGGAATTATGAGTGTTTGGCAGGGTGACCTTCATCTGGGCTCAGCGATTACCTAAATAGGTTTAGCAGGGCTGTCCGTTGGGTGTTACATTTGCTTCAGTGCAAGAAAGATAAAAGGAAAGATGAGAAGAGCTCTGATCATACATCTGTGTTTTGAAGCAAGCCTGGGGCCCAGCCATTTGCGTGATCAAGGAGCAGGGGCAGCCACGGGGTAACAAAGGGGGAGCAGGCATCCATCACAGCACCGTCTGCTCCCGTCAGGCACGGGACTGCACTGGCAGAAGGGAAACCCAGCGATTCTGGTCCTAAGACACAGGGCAGGTTTGGCTGAGGGGATGCAGCTCAGGTGCCGTGCTGGGTATCGGTGAGCGCAGAAAGGAAAGGGCAGAATATACAAGTCCAATTCAAAACATGCCACAGCACCTTGAGAGGTGGTAGAGTTCAGCTGGGCCAGAACTGAGCTGTTTTACAAGAGAAATGGCCCAAAAATGGAAGTTGTCTCATCTCTCTGAAGAGCCCCCTGTCCTCCTCTCACCTCAGACCTCTGCAAAAGCCACCAAATTAATTAAACTCTCCCACTGGCTCCTGCAGCCCTCGGATGATGCCTCCATCCCCTTCCCATCTAGAAACTCACCATCCTCATTAGCTCCTGCCATTTTTTTCAGGGATGTTCATCAGCTGCTAATTAAAGCTGTTCAGCTAATTAAAGCTGTTCAGCTATTGCTGAAACAGATATGAGCATCCCTTATTTGTCCAGCGCCAACTTCTTAATACCATAAACTTGACTAACCCTAAATTTCACGTAGCCCACATTCAACGAAGACTGGAGGAAGAACATATTAAGACAACGAAAGCTAATCCTGCTTCCTACCATGGGAAAATAAATTGTGCCAGAAAGATTTTAGCAAACCGCCTTCCCCTTGCGCTCCTCTGCCTGGGCTGGTGGGTAACGCAGAGCTTGGGAATCCTGCCCGCTCGCTGCCTCCCCCGCCCAGACTCCAGGCTCTCCGGCTGCTCAGAGAGGTATTTAAGCACCATGAAAAGTTTAGTATTTTAGAAATATCATCTCTGTATCTGGAGTCTGTCGGGATCAGAAACATCCCAATGCCCAAGGAGAAAGGAGGAGCACTGGTGACTCGGGTCTCACGTGTCAGCTGTTGCCAGGAAGGGAGGACCATCCCGCAGAGCTTGAAGGAAACAGGAGCATTTTATTTTTCTTTGGCTGTTTCCACAAACCACCTTTATGAAAGTGCAGTTAAACAAATTCAACACATTTCTTATTTTTCTTTTGTTTTCTCCCCCAAAGCTTTTTTTTTTCTTGCAAGCATTGAAGGCTGACTTTCATTTTGGAGTGGTACCTTCCATGTTTCTGCTTTTTTCCAATACTGAGTCATAACTCTGTCCACATGTTACACTGGTTTCTGAAATAGCAGAAAATGTTTCTAGAATCAGGAAGGGGAGAAAAAAAATACAGATTTCCTTTGTCTTTGTTTTTCTTTTAGTTTCTAAGCACAGAAAACATGTGCCATGTCTTATGATCCTGCAGTCACTAAGGATTCCAAGACACATTTCCTACGAATGAGATTTTAAACATTGTGTCTGGCGTCTTTCTGGATCAGGTAATTACATTTTTCCTCTCTAAATCCCCCTGCACTTCCAGTTGGATACGTTACCATTCTCCATTCCCCAGCTTATGTTATGCCGTGCAATTGCCTAGTCTTTTAAAAAAGGGTTTCTGTTGAATACCCGGGAACTGAACTGGTTTCTCTCTTCTGAGGTTTAATTCATTAACGCTAATCACTTCAAGGCATTGAGACGATGCAGCTGTTGGCTGATGACAAATGATCATTGGTTGATTGTTAAAAAGACTACCAAGAACTAATTATTAATTAGAATTCATAGTTTGGAGGGATATTTTAAATTGATAAACTGAGTGTTAGAAATCTAAGCACAACACAGCGGTAAAATTTACATAGAAAAATCAACCAAACCTTCAAGTGCACGAGTCAGGACCGCTTGACTGTGCCTGACCCGCACCAAGAATTTGGCCCAAAAATCCCAAAATAAGAAAGACTCCTTCATTCTTCATCAGGAGTTTCTTTGTGATCAAGGACAATTTAAAGCCTGAAGTAACCCGATGGTGGTGATGGAATTACAGCAGCAGAATGGACTTAGGTTTATATTGTAAGAATTGATTTTTTTTAAAAGCCGTTCAGGAAGCCATACTTCTGGTGCCAGCTCTCTCTCTGGGAAAAGCGTGCCGCTTTGGGGTGCCACTTGGCTTGTGTCGATGGTTTGCCAGGCAGTCTGGGGGTTGCCCAAGCTTCACCCACCGAGCAGGGCATTCCCCCCCATTGCTCTCTCCCACCATTACATCTGCATCACACCAAGCGGTGCCACAGCCCCTTCAGCTGGGCTCTCACCTACCAACCCAGCTGACAAACCCCTTCCCCCAGCACCAACCAGCTGCATTTGGAGCACGGTACCAAGGACCAGGTCATGGTGGTGCCACTGGGCTGTAGCACAGCTGTGCTGCAAGGCACCTTCTCCTGTATGGCCCCATCCCCGGCACAAACCCACCCTTGCCTCACCACCCATAGCAACAAACCAAGGTCTCTTTCATATAAATCAGGATCTTTTCATAAGAGTCAGGGAAGCTGGCAACTCCACTTATGTATTCTTCTGTTACGATGAAGTGTCAGCAGACCTTATTAATTCCCTGCATACCAAAAGAAATCTCCATTCATATTTCCTTGACACCTACTGCTGTCCATTCTTAATCAGAGGTCAAGTGTCCTTTGCAAGGGATGTGCCTGGAAAGTTTAACGTGTTGTTTGATGAGTGACTGAATGCTCCCCATGGGGCTGTTGCCTCCAAGTTACCAGCTGCCAGGCTGTCCAACGTCTGTGAAGCCATGGGGGGGGGGTGTCCCAGCATTAGGGAGCACAAAGGTGTTGGCTGTCATGGACTCGGCCACATCCAGACAGTGTACAGGCTGTCTGGACCAGGATTTTTAGATACGACAGCAAAACAAAGCTGTTATACACTAATAAGTAGCTTCTCCCGTAATGGGTAGCACCAAAGCTTTGACTGCTGAAGGCAACAACCAATTCTTCATCAGCTTCTGCAAGAACAAGAGCATTACTCCTGCTCCACTGGGAAGAAATACGCAGTTCAATAGTGTTTTCCCTGCCATAAAAGGTCTCTCTTGTCTTTTCAGTTCAGCTTTCTCTGCCCCAGACCTCTGAGTAATGTCACTGTGTACCACAGTGCAGCCGCTGCTTCCAGGTGGCTGAATTTCAGCAATGGATGAAACAAACCCTGCATACAAAGATCACTTGGTGCTTTGAGAGGTGTTTGAATAAATGACACACTGCAGTATAAGACTCATTACCAATATTGCTTGGAAATACCAAAATGTCTGAGGCCTCAGTTTAATTTGGATGCTTATCATGGGCTCTAGAGAAATAGAAAAACACAACAATAACAAAGCACTGCAGCAGTGATGCCAACCAGCTTCAAGAAGCAGTGGAGAGGTGGTGTATTTCCAGGCCACAAGGGAAAATGTGGGTGCCGGGGGATGCATCTCAAACACTTGTTCATTCAAACAAAAGTGGTGCTGGAAAGCATCCAAGTGACAGCATCTGAGGCTCTAGCAAATACCCCGCGTGCTTCTGGGGCTCGATGAGATGTACAAGAGTTGCTAACATGCAGGTTCCTCGCAGGACTGCTCATGCCAGTCAGCTACAGGACTCCTTCATTTAGCAAAACAAAGCAGATTTCCTCCATGAACAGTCAGTGGGGTGACGGACCCTTCACTGCACAAGTTCAACCAAATGCCCTGAATTGCCCCAGGAATGGGAACTTTCCTCACTCCCAGCTCAGAGTTTGGAGCCTGAAGTCAGACAACAAATAGTAAGGTTTTTCAGAGGTGTATAAGCACTTATGCATGCAGATAGCTACCTAGTGGAACTAATTTGTTTACAACATTCATGGAAAAATCTTAATAACCTATTTCTATATTTAGTTTAAATGCCTTCGAAAATCTGAGCTCTCTATCCCTCTAATCAGTGGCCCCATCCATTCATGTGGGGCTATGGAAAAGGCCAGAAATAAACCTGCAGCCAGCAGAACCCTCCCACGGTGCTGATCGTTCTGCCAAATGAGACCCAAAGGCTGAGGGTCTGCTTTGGCGATGCTGCATACCAGGTTTTTGAGTCAATTATCAAAGGCACAATTCATCACAGAATCAAGTCTACTCAGTTTACCTGAATTACCCCCTTGTTCTCTTACTGCTCTCCCCTCCCCAGATCAAAACCCTACTCCATCCCACTTGTTTCCATTGCTATTTGCCAGACAGGTCTTAGCTGCAGGGAAAAAAAAATAAAAATCAATCTATTTTTCCACCACCTCATCCATCAGCTTCACGCTCCTCCCAGTATCGAGCCTTCTGTTGGCAGGATGAGTTCTCCAGCAGCTGGCCACCACTGAACTAGCCCAAGGCCATTTGGTTCGCTCTATCACAGCTGCCAGTGCAGGGGCTGCAATCATCTGCCTGCTTGTGTTATGGGCAGGGGAGCAGAGTTTGGGCTCCGTGTAATGAAATTGCAGTTCAGTAGGTTTCAGGATATTAATAGTGTGATTAAGCTGAAACAACCACCGTAACAAATTGATTATCAAGAACAATAAATCATCATCTTATGCATACAGGTAGCCTGGGTTTGGGGGTTTTTTTCCACATTGGAAAGCCATGAGTGTCTACAGGATCATAACAACCTCCAGCACAGAGCAACACCCAAGGAAAGGCCAATGATTAAACTATTTTGGGAATCCAGAAGACAGAGGGGAAGGCTGTTGGCTTTTACATCTTTAATATTTGGACACAAGTAATGTGACAGCTTCCATCCTAATTTCCTTCCCCTCCCCACCTCTATCTACTGGCCAGTCCTTTTCAAAGGACTTTGGGACTGACTTTACAGGGCCCGGAGCCTGGACAAGGTGTGGCCGTTCTGGCCATGAAGAACATGGCCAGGAGCGTGGCAAATCCAGCACCGAGCAATCCAGAGCCTGCAAGATGCACTGAGTGACGGGCTGGGTCCCCTGTATCCCAAAGCCCTGAGCTATCAGGATTTGCTCATGCAGTTTCCCATTCACAACCCTTTAAATGCAGACTCTGGGCTATTGCTAAAGGCCCAGCCCAGCTGAATCCAGCTGCTTTCCCACCAGCAGTCACAGGGGTCCAACAAGGCCCCGGTGCTGCAACACCTGAAGAACCTTAAAGCATCAGAGACCCAAACCTCACTCAATGTAAGCCACAGCTGGAAACTGAACTCTCATTTCCTTTGAGGCACAAGTGAATAACTCCTGCACATGGAATACAAGTCATCTGCTCACATCTCCTGATCCAGAAAGGAAATGCTGAGCGAGCCCCGAGAAGGGCCCTGCTCCCATGCAGGGTGGGTGGGTTATTGTCCTGCCTCGGTGATTGCACCTTTTGTCCGGAGAGGTTCATTAACCTCCACCGTTGTGTTGCAGTGCACATACCCACATCCAAGGAGCTGGAGATGATTGTGGTTGAGAGGGAACAAGTATGTGCCTCTCAGCCTCTGATGCAGGCTATTTATAACATCAAGGAACATTTCAGGTGATAACTTGCAAATGCTATCCACAGGCACAGAAACAGCAGCAGAGAAGTAGCTATTTGGCTTGGGGTTAGCACCCCAAGTCCTCTGCTACACCCAGTCACCATCCACATGCAGGGAGGCACCAGCAGGGCTTACATTACACCAGTTCGAGGGTAGACCAGGGCTTATTTTGCTTCCAGGCATCTCCTGGGTGCTCTCAACTTTACTTCAACTGTAGCACCTCTGTAGGAGGGTGCTTGGGTGTTGCTGTAGCTCAGAACCCCCCTGCCCATGTCCATTCCACCAACTCTGACCTGCATGGGGGAACAGCAGATAACAGACCTCTTCATAGCCCTTCTGCCCTGGCAGGCTCTCTGGCCTGGAGTTATGCAGCTGGCTCTGTGCTCCTTGTACCGAGGCTAAGAGTTGGGCAGGAGTCTTCACAGAGACAGATGGGACAAATAAGTGCCAACCGCTGCTGTTTATAAATCAAAGCAAGTCCAGCCATCCAAGTCAAATTGCTGGGCCACAGCTCCCTGCTTTAATTTGAGAATAATTTACAGCCAGTGGCAAAAAAATAGATTCAAGCCAAGGAGATCATGAAGACATCTAGGGACTGAGCCAGGGTAAGTTGGTACCATGCTGCCTGTTGACCTGTATTAATCTTGGCATCGGAGGAAAGATGGCCTGTGACCCATCTGGGCTTTGAGACCCACTGGGAACTGCAGCAAGGCTCCCCTGCACACAGTCACTACCTCCTTCCCAGAGGGAAACTTTTATAGAGACACTTCTGGGCCAGGAGGAATCCAGAAAGAGACTGGCAGATTGGGCATCTCAAAGCCTGCACACATTGTGGTGGTGGAGGAGTCAGGACATGGAAAGGCTGAGATACCAGGTGGGAGAACCTCTTCCATCCTTGGCAGCAGCGCTCACAGAGAGGTGAGGCTCACCTCTGGAAGAAGGACCAATTGCTCCTTCCCATAACATCTTCTAGCAGAAGAGCTTCCAGTTCCTTAATAATTCAGCCCTGCTGCTATCCCCAGAGCCACCGAGTCGCTGCAGCACTCTTCTCCCATTGAGGGACTTGCAGGTTAAATGGACAAAATGTCTTACAGCTTCTTGGACATCTGTGATGTAGAGGTCATAGCCTTGGATCCAGTTTCCCAGCCCTGCCCTGGGAGCCCTTCCCAAAAGACAGAGCTCCCTGCAGCCTCACTTTGCTTCCAGGAACTGAGGATGGAGGGGGAGGGAAGAGTGATCCGTTATTTTAGTCTGCCAGTGATGAGACACAGGGTCCCAAGAGAGACATTACAAACTCATCTTGCAGATAATAACATGATATATGAACACAGGCAATTGCTTAGAGAAGGATGCAATCTGCTAGAGCAACACCGGGCCATTGGCACGACAAGCAGAATCCTTGTAGCTGCGATGTAGCTCTGTAGTCACCCTCAACCCGATCCAAACCCTGACAGCGCAGATCAACAACACCTATTGATTTCGGAGGGGGGGCGGGGGCGTTCGTGGCAATCCTGAGGTGGAACAATGCTCCTTGAAAGGCTTCTTTGCTTACTTAAGGCTTTGAAAGCATCGCTTGGGTTTTGCCAGTGTGCATGAGCTTGCTCTTTCCCCATGTGAGGCTCTTCTGGTGGATTGATCTTTCCACTCCTTTTGCAATCAATACATCTAGGCTTAGAAAGAAGACAGTTAGGGAGTTCGCTGGTTAGCTCCGATGGAGGACTGCTGTTTGGTTTGTATCCACCTTCGCTAGTGAATGGAACAGACCCCAAGGATTTGCATGAGTGGGAATTTAAATGGCTTTAAGAGGGTCTCCCACTTAGCCAAAAGGGTTCAACAGTATTAGATGCTTTTGATAATCCCACATTATCTTCACAAATAGATGCTGAAATACTCAAACAGTGCAAGACCAGGCTTTTAAAACCATTTGTGCATCTACAGATAACACTAAGTGCCACTTAGTGAGAATCCCACTTCTGGGACTCTTAGAATAAAGTTCCTAAGTCCTAATCACATACAAAGAGGTGAGAGCCTAAACCCCTTAGGCTTTGCCCATACACCACAGCTGCGCAGACTTAACTGTGCCTAAATCGACACCCACTCTTACTAGTACAAATACAGCTGAGAGTGCTCATTCTGCTCTAGGTACTGCCCCAGAAAAGGGAATCTCTAGCAGTGGAGGCATCTTTATACAAGTAAAACTGCATTCACCCAGGAATGGTACCTTATATCAGTGTCACTAAACAGTCAGGACAAGCCTCAGGTGACAGGCACACAAAATGAGCCCCGAGGTGCAGAACTGGAGCAATGTGCATCCCCAAAGCTGCCTACAAATGAGGAGGTTGTGCCTGGGCATCCACAGGCAGGCATTAGGAAAAAAATAAGAAAGTGCAGTTGATTTATCCAGGAATAAGTTTGCCCATTCCTGGTGTACAGATCCATCATTTTTAGACTTGCACTACACCTCCCCATGTATCTGCAGCATTTTGAAATGGTGACAGCTTGTTTTGCCACACGTTAATCCATGGCCTGAGCGACATCTGTATTCAAGCAGACTCTGAAGCACCTACACTTTGTACCTTGCCAAAAATCAGCCTTTGCAGCCTTTTACTTCTGTGCTTAGTAACCTTCATGGCCCAGACACAACGTTAGTGAGCCACCAGAGCGACAAGACAGAAGTCTCAGCGTGGTAGGACTGCACCAATACTTGTGTTATCAGGCAAGGATGGATGGTTCTTATGCACATCTGATTTAGTGGGAGCTTCTGGTTGATTTATGTAGCAAAATAGCACAATCAAGTGGAGGTCAAACATACATAAAAATAAAAATTCTTCCCAGATTGCTACATCCTTATTGCATACGTGAAGCATTAAACAAGGACCAATCGCCCACTAGGACCTTTGGATGCTGCTGCAGCTTTAACAGGCAAAGTTATTTACTTCTGGTACTTGCTGCAACTTTTACATATTCATTCTCATAAGACTTTCATGGATCCATTTTTGTGTAGCAAGAAAATGCTCATTAGCAACTAGCACTGCGAGAATTGACACCCTTCTAGGTCTAACTCTGTGCAAACCGCACATGCCGCTCTCCTTCCAGTTCCTGCAATGAACTAAACCTTCAGCTGACCTGCACAGCTGCCATCCTCAGTCCTCGCACTCCCCACATTTTGGGGGAGCAGCAGACATCGGACAACCCCCACTTGCTTAGGTCACACACTTTCTAATCCAGTGATTCAGCCTGGGCAATGAGTTATCTCCATGCTGCCAGTTCTTCACTGCAGAGCCGTACCCCAGACTGAGGGCTAAGTGAGCCTGAGTGCTGTAGGAGCCTTGAATTCCCTCCTAGTGATAAAGAGGCAGAGCCCATCAATATCCTCTGCTATGCAGCCTCTGTCCCTCTATATCCAAATCATACTGATTTCATCACCCACCTCTTGCTGTAGCCCCCAGGAGTCCCTCTGGAGCAGTACACATCAAGCCTACCAGGCACCTGCAGCACAGCTCCTGCCATGCTGCTTGCTGGGTTGGTTGTTCTGCCCAGGATAGAATACAATAAAGTGAATTTGCAATAAAAAGTTAAAAAAAAAACAACATGAGGAGTTTCTCTTTGCAATCTCATTCTTCTCCTGGGTGGGACTCTGGCAGAGTCCAAACTCCAGCTCCGTTACAGCCAGCCCAGCAAGGGAGATTAGATCAAAGTTTTGCTTGTTCCTACCACAGACACTTCGTCCGTAGCTCTAGGAAACCTGTTATCAGCACTGAAAGATACATTTGTGGTGGGTAAAACCACCCCCTCAGTTCTGCCTCAAGTTTATTGGTATAGGAGGCCTAAATCCCAGGATTTTGCTCAAGAGGAAAGCAGTTTGTCTCTCTACAGAGCTCCCACAGGCAAGATGCAAAGTGACAGGTATGCACCCATCTGCTACATCCACACCTGGAATTTTGCTTAATAATGCACAACTTAAACTCCCTGGTGGTCCTCATTTCAGCTGGAAGCAATGTGCTGGCACGGAAGGGGGGGCTAGCTCCCAATTTTGTTTGTTCTCTGTACAATTTCCACCATTTTTAATAAAGATGTTTGATATCAAACCCAAGCATTTAATATATATAAAGAATGTATAGATACATGCACATCCCTTTCCTCCTCTCCCTTTAATTTAGAGAGCACAGATAATTTGGGGCTGACACTCCGAACGAATTGCATCTAGCCAAGTGAGATACCTCTTGTGCTATCAGCTACATATTTCATTACAAAATGCTCAGACATTCCTGTTTAAATCCCTTTCCCATGAATGATGACTGGTATTTAAGTAAACACATAGCATTTTCTAAAGCATTTCATCCACTTTAATGAAAAAACTAATATTTATAGAGCAAGGCAGATATGCTATACACCAAAAGAAAATAACAGTTCCCCTTCTGGATTGCTAGTGACTTTCTGCAGTAACTGGCATATAATCACTGTTAAACTGGAATAAGTACTATCGATTGCTGCCTCTAATAGAGGATATGATTTTAAAGAACTCACAGCCCTGGACTGTTGAAGCTCATTGTATTTATTGATTGAGGCTATGAAGACTGTAATCACATGTGAAAACACAAGTTTATTCATCATGCATCGGCTATTCAAAAGGAGCATCCAATACTGTCTAAATGAAATAAAACAAGCACAACCACTGCCATGGAAGGACTTTGTCACCATCCCAGGACTGCACTGGAGCGGTGGGGAGTCCATGCACTGCTCCGGGCATTGAGCACTGGGCAGAGCTAGCTTCTGACCTCTTCTGGGAAAACAAGAGGTCAGCAAAAGCAAAACCTCACAGAAAACACTTTGCTGCTAGAAACAAGGGGGTAGGTAGTACCTGTCTCCTGGTGCCCATATAGACATGTACCAGAGTAGCAGTCCCAGCTAACAGGCAGCTGGGCAGCATTTCATCCCAACAGCAAAGGCCCAGAGTTTTAACTTCAAAACCAAATCTGTCTGCAGGCAAAAACTGAGAATATGGGCTTCACATAAGGGAGCTATACGTTCAGCATGAGGGTAAGAAAGAAGTTTGTGGAGCAACACTTCATTTCTCATACACTTTTTCAGCTTGCCTCTTGTCAAGTAGCTACTGCTATTACTCTGGCCAGCTTCCAGAGCCTTCCACATAACAACACAATTTATTAGTAATCACTCATTACCATTTTTGCCATATTATATTGCATACATGACCGCAGAAACTGGCACAGCACCACAAGTCCCTAGAGTGCGAGATTGCTGCTATAGCTTTGGTAGCAAGTGGCAGGGAACAGCAAAGGGACAGAGGGCTGCTGTGCCAGGGAAAGGGAGCAGGGCACAAAGGGCAGGGTTCTCACCAAGGATGGGGCAGGGCCACAGTACCTGAGCAGGAAGAAGAGAGGAGCTCCAGGTTGGCCAGCAGCCCACTGATTTCCAGACAAGTCTGTAGGAAACCAGTCAAGAAACCAAAGCACAAACCCACCCACACCATACACACAACACAACCTGAGTGAGGGGCTGAGCTTAAGTCCCCCTCCTGAGCCAGCTGAAAGCAGGGATGGAGACCCCAGATGGGGCTGCCCAGGGCAATCAGAGCCAGGTGGAGGACAGAGTATCAAAACCAGGGAGAACACTTCATCTGCACAGTCCTCCCCTTTTGCCAGAGTAATTAAGGAGTTATTAACCAAAATCAGTCCTTAAAGGAACTCCATCCCTGTGCTCCTTGCAATCAGGAGTGTCAGTGACCCCTTGTCAGTGAGCGCTGCCATCTCTTCTTTCACCAGATCCGCTCTCTGTTTTTCTCCTTTGTCTCTGTTTTCTTCAACTTCACAAAAAATTTCCCACCACAGCCTCATTACAGATGCTTTTACCAAAGAACACCTACAAGACTTAATGCCTTGGTGGTGCCTATTAAATCAAGCATCCTACTTACAGAAGTACTAAATTAGCTTTGCACGTTCCTTGTCAGATCATTTGTTGACTTTTATGCTATTTTCCACTTAAATCTGGGGTTTAAGTGTTCTGTCTCTCGAATTTGTTCTAATGCTTTATATCAAATAAAAGGTCCCTTTTGCTGTTCTTGTGCCACAATACCATCATGCTAGGGATTTCCCCCTGCGATGTCCTGAAGTGACAACTTAGAGGTGAGCTCCTGTCTGCTGTGGATTGCCCTCAAGCACTCAGCCTATTGCAATGCTGGGCTTCCTATCTGTACCTTCAGGAGAAAGAGGTGATAAGAGTCTGGTGCTTGGGGAAGACGGAAGATCTATGCTGCAGGAGGTTGGTGCAACACTTAACACAATCCTTATTTTGGAGGATTTGTCCCTGATCCATATGACCTGAATCAGGGAAATGATTTGGTTCTTGGAAGGCCAAAGGAGGTTCAACTGTGTTCGCAATGATGCTTTTGACAAAAATAGTCTTCTACAGCTTGCTGCTGGCTTGGAAGGGCATAGTCACCCATGTTAGAACAAGACACAAACAACTCAGTGTGAAAGATTTCTTTTTGCCTTTCTGTTTCTAGCATATCTTGTTATAATTCTTGCACAGTCCCCCATCTGCAGCGAAATAAATGATAGCTCAGAACTTCCAAGGTTAACAATGCTAACAGCCTCCTGGCCTATCTGTCTGCATGTTTATACACATAAAAATTGGATTAAATTTACCATTTAAAAGCTCTGGTTTGTACCAGGAAAAAAACCCACTGCCTAGATCAAACATTAGGAAATATCTCCTAACACACCATGCTAAAATGCTGCGGGACAGGGCTCATTCTGCAGGGAGTGCAGCTCCCGGAGTCTCAGGGTGCTGCGTTACCCAGCCTGCATGGTGCTACCAACGCTGCAGCCTCGGCCACGGCACTGACCACTCTCAGAGACGAATTAATTTAAATGGTAACTACTTGTGCCAAGACGCAGCAAACTTTCTGTCACTGGGATGCTTATTGTTTGGAACTGGTGCAGGGAAGCACATAGTCTCTTTTCCTTGGGGACAGCAGGACACATCCTGAGCCAGCAAGGCTACAGACACGGCAAGAAGCCAGCAGGAAGGGGGGGAAGCCAAGGTGACCCTGGGCACTCTACATGTCCATGTTCCCAATAGCACAGAGACTTGAAGGCTGCAGATGGGGAACACCCTGAGATG
>BOSO01028381.1:0-10473 GCA_018403395.1 Gorsachius goisagi
ATCGTGTGCAGTGTCCGTGACTTCCACGTCAACACTCCATTTTACTGGCAGATTGCGTGACGACCTCAAAGATCAATCTTTAGAAAGCCCTGACACGAATCTCTTCACCGATGGCTTGTCATACTACGAGGACGGAAGGAGATTGACCGGGTTTGCTGTTACCACAGAGACAGTAGTTTTGTTAGCCAACTCATTGTCTCCCTCGCTGGGGGCCCAGGGAGCTGAAATAATTGCTTTGACCAAAGCAGCAAAATATGCAAAAAATAAAAGGGCAAATATCTATACTGACTCGAAATATGCCTTCAGAGTTTGTCATGCTACAGGTGTTTTGTGGAAGGAAAGAGGAATTTTAACATCAGCAGGAAAGACAATTGCTCATGGAACACAGATTAAAGCCTTACTCAAAGCAATACAACTGCCTGTGGAAATAGCAGTACACACGGGCAAGCAAGATGCAATATCACGCAGGAATCGCTTAGCAGACCAAGCTGCAAAAGCTGCTGCCAGACAAATGACTCTTATTATGGCACTAACTCAAGAAGAAGAAAAATGGACAGACCTCGCAGATATACATCAACTCTACGACTCCCTGCCAGAAGAAGAATGAGCCGCTTGGGAACGCCTAGGAGCCCAGAGACAAGGTGGACAGTGGACTTTGAATAACAAGCCTCTTCTACCAAAAAGGTACCTACTACCCTTAACCTGATGGTTCCATGAAAGGATGCATGGAGGACGTGAGAATTTAGCCTTAAGAATCCAAAGACTCTGGGCAGCCCCAGGAGTTTACGCTGCTCCTCGAAGGATTTGTCAGAGCTGCAGACTCTGCAAACAATATGCCACTTTGCGAATCACACCACCACAAGGTAAACAACCACCTTCTACCTTTCCTTTCCAAAAATTGCAAATTGATTATGCCGAAATGCCAAAATCTTTTGGATACACATATATGTTAGTAATTGTAGATCAACTGTCAGGATGGGTTGAAGCTTTCCCAGCAAGGAAAAATGATTCAAAGACTGTAGTTAAAAGCTTACGGAGAGATTTGATTCCAAGATACGGAGTCCCCGAAGTAACGGACTCTGACAGAGGGGCTCATTTGACAGCTGCAGTTTTGACACAAGTAGATCATGCATTAGGGATTAGGAATCAGTTACGTACCCCGCATCACCCCGAATCCTCTGGACAGGTAGAGAGAATGAATCGGACCGTAAAAGAGGAACGAGTAAAAGTCTGTAAACAAACTGGCCAAAGGGATATTCCAGACCATATGACGTCATGCTCAGTGTATAAACTGTGGGAAGAAGAAGGAAGGGGGGGACGTTCAGAGTGATGGTGTTTGTCTTCCCAAGTAACTGTTACGTGTGATGGAGCCCTGTGTCGTGGTTTAACACGGCTGGCAACTAAGCACCATGCAGCCGCTCGCTCACTCCCTCCCCTCCCTCAGTGGGACTCAGGACTCAGACTCGACTCAGGGAAATTAATTTAT
Source organism: Gorsachius goisagi (assembly GCA_018403395.1). Lineage (NCBI taxonomy): Eukaryota > Metazoa > Chordata > Aves > Pelecaniformes > Ardeidae > Gorsachius > Gorsachius goisagi. The sequence continues at coordinate 1,487 of BOSO01028381.1, forward strand.
TGCCAATCAAATCAGTGTAGGATAATGAGCAATAAAAACAAATCTTAAAACACCTTCCCCCCACCCCTCCCTTCTTCCCAGGCTCAACTTCACTCTGGACTTCTCTCTGGCACCTGGAGCACCTCCTCCCCCCTCCTCCTTCACTGACTTGGTGTCTGCAAAGTTGTTTCTCTCACATATTCTCACTCCTCTCTTCCAGCTGCAGTTGCGCAGCATTTTTTCCCCCCTTCTTAGCTATGCTATCACAAAGGCGCTACCACCATCACTGATTGGCTCAGCCTTGGCCAGCTGCAGGTCCATCTTGGAGCTGGCTGGCACTGGCTCTGTCTGACATGGGGGAAGCTTCTGGCATTTTCTCACAGAAGCCACCCCTGTAGTCCTCCCTGCTACCAAAGCTTTGTCATGCAAACCCATTACATTTATATATAAATGTATATGTATTAATTAAACCTTAAAGGTGTTTTAGTGAAATGTTATGTATTTTGTTAAAAATAATTGCTACTAGACTTTTTTTTTTTTATATACAGAAATATATTTCTGGGAGAGATGTTTTCCAGTTACATTAGCGTACATAATGATAGTAATCAAGTTGTCAAGGACATACTAGTGAAGGTATGTGAAGATAAATCTGCTTACTGGATTTATAAAACAAAAAATATGTTGAGTAGGTTTTGGTATGTTTAATGCTAATATATAGACTTTAAGAAATATCTGTCAATTTTTCCAGTTCAGAAAATATCCCTGGAAATTGGAAACAATAAGAAATAAAAATAGATATTATGATAGAAATATTTAAAGACTAAAATAAAAAATTAGGATTGTATTAAAAAAAAAAAAAGGATAGGTTGTAAAGCTTTTTTGGAGAATTGGTGTAGCAAAACTTCCACAGGCAAAAAATTGGAGTTATATTGTAAAAAGTAAATGGAGATTTTTTTATAAGCTACATATTAAAGGATTGGGCCATTTATATATATTTTAGAAATGTCTTTAGCTTTTACAAGTACCTTGTCATCTTAACATATCTTAGTCGTATTATATGTATAAAAGCATGTAGGCTATGGAATGCTCAGTGAAACCTAGTACTTTTCAACATAAGTTATTTTTCTTCAGATTGCTTTAAGAAGCTGTAGTTCTAACCAGTGCTTTGATTTTCTGTCCCCAGGCTGATCTTCAGACGAGTTCTCAGTGCCTGAACCTTTCAGCTTCTAGTGCTGCAGTGGCAGAACTTAAACCTGACTGTTGTATTGATGATGTGAAGTATTGATGATCATGAAGTAAAAGAAATAGGAATACACATGTCGTGGTTTAACCCCGGCTGACAACTAAGCAGCATGCAGCTGCTCGCTCACTCCCCCACGGTGGGCTGGGGAGAGAATCAGACGAGTAAAAGTGAGGAAACTTGTGGGTTGAGATAAAGAGAGTTTAATAGGGAGAGCAAAAGCCATGCGCATGCAAGCAAAGCAAAGCAAGGAATTCATTCACCACTTCCCATGGGCAGGCAAGTGTTCAGCCATCTCCAGGAAAACAGGGCTCCATCATGCATAACGGTGACTTAGGAAGACAAACACCATCACTCTGAACATCCCCCCCTTCCTCCTTCTTCCCACAGTTTATATACTGAGCATGATGTCATATGGTCTGGAATATCCCTTTGGTCAGTTTGGGTCAGCTGTCCTGACTGTGCTCCCTCCCAGCTTCTTGTGCACCTGGCAGAGCAGGGGAAGCTGAGAAGTCCTTGACTAGTCTAGGCACTACCCAGCAACAACTAAAACATCAGTGTGTTATCAACATTCTTCTAGTACTAAATCCAAAACAGCACTATGCCAGCTACTAGGAAGAAAATTAACTCTATCCCAGCCGAAATCAGGACACCCCCATATCACAGTCACCTCCACAAGGAAAAAAAGACGGGTTATAGTTGTAGGTGACTCCCTTCTGTGGGGAACAGAGGGTCCAATATGCTGGACAGACCCTCCTCTTAGGGAAGTCTGCTGCCTCCCTGGGGCCCAGGTTAAGGACATCACTAGGAAACTTCCTAGCCTGGTACAGCCCTTGGGCTATTATCCATTACTGCTCTTCCATGTGGATGGCCATGAAGCTGCAACGCATAGTCCAAGGGCAATCAAAAGAGAATTCAGGGCCTTGGAGTGGTTGGTAAGGGGTGCTGGAGCACAGGTTATTTTTTTCTCTCTCCTTCCAGTTGCGGGCAGCGACATTGGAAGAAACAGACAGACCCAGTCTATTAATAAATGGATATGTGGCTGGTGTCACTGCCATGATTTTGGGTTTTTCAATAGTGGGATGTTCTACATGGCACCAGGCTTGCTGGTGTCACATGGGATTCAGCTTTCTCAAAGGGGGAAGAAGGTCTTTGCTCATGAGCTAGTGGAGCTCATTGACAGAGCTTTAAACTAGACTTGAAGCAGGAAGAGGATAACATCAGGCTTGCCTGTGACAAGCCATGGGAAGACATGCCAAGGTTTGAGGGACGTGGTGCTAGCGAGGGCCCTCAGCCTGCTGCTCTGAGACGTGGTCGGTATGCTGCAGCACTCTTGAAGTCTTATGGAGATGAGCCAGAGGCTCCTGAGGTAATAGAAACCAACAGGGAAACACCAGTGAAATGTCTCAAAGGAATTAAGGTGTGTTCCTCTAAGAAGGTGACACAGCCAACAGCCCAGCTGAAGTGCTGCTACAACAATGCATGCAGCATGGGCAACAAACAGGAGGAGTTGGAAGCCACTGTGCTGCTAGAAAGCTATGACCTAGTTGCCATTACTGAAACTTGGTGGGACAAATCCCATAACTGGAGTGCGGCTATTGGGATCCATACTAGAGCAGTTTGTGAAGAACTGCAGCCCGTGGGAAGGACCCTCATTGGAGAAGTTTGTGGAGGACTGTCTCCTGTGGGAGGGACCCCATGCTGGAGGAGGGGAAGAGTGTGAGGAAGAAGGAGTGGCAGAGACAATGTGTGATTAACTGGCCACAACTCCTATCCCCCGTCCCCCTGCGCTGCTTGGGGGGTAGAGAAGTCTGGAGTGACGTTGAACCTGGGAAGAAGGGAGGGGTGGGGGGAAAGTGTTTTAAGATTTGGTTTTATTTCTCATTATCCTACTCTAATTTGCTTGGCAATAAATTAAACTAATTTCCCCAAGTTGAGTCTGTTTTGCCCGTGAGGGTAATTGCTGAGTGAACTCCCTGTCCTTATCTTGACCCATGAGCCTTTCATCATATTTTTTCCCCCCATCCAGTTGAGGAGGGGGAGTGATAGAGTGGCTTGGTGGGCACCTGGCATCCAGCCAAGGTCAACCCACCAGAGTGCTTTTAAAAGACGTGATTTTGAAATAGGTGCTATATAAATGCAGTCACTTTAAGTGCCACCTTTAAGAATTTGGTTTGTATCTGTTAGATTCACATACCAAAATTTCTTTTTTTTTTTTTTCCTGTAATTGTACACAGATCAAAATATGAACAGGGAAATGTTTAAACCTGAATCTTGGCTTCTCTATATAGCTAGAATTAGGCAATTTTAAGGAGTCATCCTGGCACCACATCCAAAAATTTAGAACAATCTAAGCAATAACTAGATTTCCATCAAGTTTAAACCAGTACATTAATATAAAATAGTCTAGTAATACACAACTGCAAATATGTCTGATTTACAAAGAATTTTATATGGCTCTTACACCAAAGTCAAAAGGCCTCTTGGTCACAACTAATGAAAATATCTGTTTATTTCTTAAAGGACTGTTTCAGTGAAGCCTGTACCATGTACATCTTTGTACGTACCATTTATTTGCAAAATAACAAGAAAAGATTATTTGCATAGTACTGTGGTCCTTTTCCACCAGGAAAAAAAAAAATATATATATTTACTATGTAGTTAGCATATCAGGCCTTAAACTGAGATTTTAATATTACTTACAGTTGGCGCTCCTGTTATAACAAATCTGGGAGCCGTTGGTATTTGGTCCTGCAGTAGCCATGCTGTGTGTATGGTCTATCATGTCATAAAGTTGAATGAAACTCATCTTCAAATTCTCCTCCCCAAATGCTTTCACCTCCTATTCTTGTATGGGTTGGGTCACCAGTCTGAATCATGAAACCCTGCATAGAAATTAAAGGTTATTACAATCACATATAATAAATAAGCAAAAGTGTTTTATGCCTAGTGACCTGTTTTTTTGGTTTTGTTTTGTTTTTTTTCTTCAAACTTACATCATACCTTTCAACAAAACGTGTTAAAATGCTGTAGATAAAGGATAAAGCATTTGAGGCTTCTTTAAGTGATAATCAAGTATTTGTAAAAAAGATTACTCACTGTTCCTGCTAGTGAAGGACAGAAACCTGGCTATCTGTACCTTCTGCAAACACTTAGGCTGTATCAACTTGATTCTGGTACAACAGAAATAAGAAGCCTTACACGAAATGCCATTCTGACATGAAACAAAGTCCTAATTCAAGCAGGATTGCTGAACTGATCTTTGTCTCAATTTTCAGATTTCTTCCACCTTGTCAGTTGCAGGACAACTATTAAACAACTTCATTAAGTGATAAAGCTCTTTAGAACCTCAGAGTTGTTCAGACTTTACAGGGAACTCTGAGGCCAGTCCATAAATCATTTGTGCAAAAGGGAAATTAAAGGGTTAACAGAGAGGACTGACCAAAAAGGTACATTATCTAAACCAACAAAGAACTTAACTTTTTAACAAATTACCTTGATGGATACAATGAAATATGTGCTGTGCACACAGTTTTCCACTGTTTTGGGGCACCTAAACTAATGTAACAGAAAATACAGGCTACAATAAATATTTAATTGTATTGTGGCAAGGCCGTAAAGATTTCAGTTGAGAATGAGATCCTGTTGTACTGAGCAATGTTTCAGCACACTGTAGAAAGGGCTTTCACCAAATAAGGAAAAAAACAAACCCCCACCTCCTCAAACCCAGAGCCAGAAGTAAAAAAAAAATCTTGAGAGGAGTACTAAGTTGCATGATTGCACAGGAAGGAAGCAACATGGTCAGGAACCAAATCCATTTCCTCAAAGCCTAGCTCTAGGCACCACTGATTAAATGTTCCTCCTACAGCTTTCTACTTACATATTGTATATTTACAAAGCCAATTAAGGAATATATGCTCCATAAGCGGAAAGGTGTTCATTCTTTTACCTCTATAATTCTTTTAAGCTATATATGTAAGGTGTCCAGTGCTGCATACAAGTAGTAAAATCTAAAAATGCAGTGGTTTAATATTATAGAACAATTTTGCAGTCAGCTGAGTCAGTTCTCCTCCTCTGAAACTACTGACAAACATTGTTTGGAATCAGGGTGAAGAGGTAGAATATTACTGTTGATGGAATAAAAAGGGGGGGAAAAAACCCCAAACCAACCCATGAACACCACCTTCGTGACTTTATTTTTTTACTTCTGAGAGTTTTGCTACCAGAGTGAAAATTCTTTGTGATAGCTCTTCCACTGGTTTTAGAAAATGGATTAGTAGCCAGAGTAGATCTACATAGACAGGTTTATGAAGTCACGCACATTTCCCCAACAAACTAGAAAATAGCCAAGTTGAGTCCATAGCTGTGACAAGGAACATTAGCTTGGACTTAGTAATATTCTAAAGCATGTCATGACACAGAGCATCAATGGCATAACTAATGGAACAGACAAGATTAGTCTCAGTTCCTGCTGAGCAGTACAAAAATAATCATTTGCAACTTTATTCGACAAACATATGGCCAAAGATTTAAAGGGCATACAAAGCCACATCCTCTAAATACTAGAACAAGAAAGGACAAACCTAACAATAACCAAGACTGGTAATACTGTATTGAATTTAAAATCGTATACAAAACATTGCAGTGCAGCACCTAGCAATTGCTGAGTGATCTCCCTGTCCTTATCTTGACCCATGAGCCTTTCATTATATTTTTCTCCCCCTGTCCAGCTGAGGAGGAGGAGTGATAGAGTGGCTTGGTGGGCACCAAGCCAAGGTCAACCTACCACATAAATACCTGTTTATGTTGGTTATTATGCATTTTATTAGACGTGCAGGATATAGTTTTGTTATTTTTTTCCCCTGTATGGACTCATTTCCTTAATTTAATAAGCTGGTCATAAATTTATCCATAATTTTAAATTTTATACATAAGAAAGTCTTAAATAAAACACTGTCAAAACTAATTAAGGTTTCTACGTGCCAATACAGTAGCTGAGAAATATGACAAGCCACTGAGTAGAATCTTTAACACTAGTTAACTAGGAAACCCAGTCACCATTTTCTGTATTAAATGGCTACCTTTAGGTGACCCTAGGTATTTCAGCCAAAAATATTTCCATCTTTTATCAAAACAAAAGCCAAGTCCTGAATTCCTTCCTACATATGCTTTGAAGAACTTGATCTAAGGCATCTATGCGGGGGTTTTCTCATTTTCCTAAAAATCTACTTAAATGCCTCTGGCATGGGAGGAATAATTTGTACCACCTTAGTTTAACAATAAAAAAAAATGCCTGAAATCTGCTATTTTAGTTTTCAGTTCTCTACTAATTCGGAAGTAACATACCCATTCACAGCACGCCCTGTATTGCAGGGATGCACAACTCTGCACAGGACTGTAGCTAATTGGGACAGATTTGCTGTATTACTCCTTCACAATGACTGAGCCACAACCAGCACATTCTTTGGCTGATGATACTCTACTTTCTAGCTACTAGCATCTTGACAGTGCCAGTTGTATTTACTCTCTCATCTCATGCCTTTATCAGACTCTAATCCTTATGTCTATGCATGTAACCATGCAAATACACTGCTACTCCAGGTTACCAGAAGTATTTCTTTTAGGGATTTGGATTCCAGGAACTTGGTCTGTAAAAGGCCAGTTCTTTCAAACTGAAGCAGTTTTGTCAGAATCACAATTTAAAAACTGTTTAAATATTTTAAAAATAATTAAAATAACAAAAATAAGTATAAAGTGCTACTATTTCATATTAATATCCCCCCCAGGTGATGTTAATGCAATATAATTTGCTAGAGCTACACTTTTTCAAAGGCTTTATTTTCAGTAGATAAAATGCATACACATATTTTTTAAATATTTTAAAACATTTAAAAAATGTTCAGAGAAATTAAATAAGCATAGTTGTGTTTACAAATATATAGGGGTTTGGTTTCATTTGTATACATTTTAATATGATTCAGCTGCAAAAACATTGGAAGTTAGTCCAAAAAAAAAAAAGCTCAGCAGAAATACAGAATTTTTTCTTCTGCTTTCTTGTTTGACTTCTGAAGAAACTGCAGACCTGTACAATATCATCATACTCATATGTTCTCTTCAAAAACATGTCTGTAAGGCTTAAGCCAGAGACATTCTAGAAAGGGAAAAGATTTATAAGTGTTATTAGAAGGAAGTACTAAGCTTATAAAACAGTTATTTTATAAAAAAACTGCTATAAAGACTTACTTTCAATCCCTGCACTGAAGACAGGAAGGATGGAGGGATGAACTTGGGTGCAACTTTCCTCCACACCAGTGGATGGAATTAGTATTGCACATTTCTAAAACCAGATCCATAGTCCTTCCACTGCTAGAGGAAATTGAAAAAGAAGAATAAACTTGTGGGCTTTTGTTAAGCATTCAAGGACTGCAGACATGCAACAGCTTGATTACTTTATTGTTCAGGTTATTATTAATCAACATTTATAATTAATTTATATAATTATAAGAAGGCAAGCAAGTTTTACTGTGATGTGCAGTAATTCAGGTGCATATAGCTTTGTCTGACACAAGCATTCTGTCACGGGTTTAACTATATTAGATAGCATAATACTGCTCACATTTTGGATAGACTACAAGATTTTCATGCTTAGTAACTGAAGATCAGATACATGCTTTAGTCCCTGGCTTCAACTTCTATTTAGAATTACTTTATTTAAATGTCACTCTTGTAACCCTTTTATAAAGGACTACCATGGATCATAGTGTAAACACAAATCAAGTCAAAAAATGGATAACTACGTACAAAAGACTACATCAACAATGTTTAGCGGGCATTCTAGGAGTGGTGCAGAATTAGCAGTAAACTCAGACTGGATACAAATGGCATCATTTATTCTCATAAAATTACTTGTATTTTAAAAAAATTCCATATAAGCATTAATTTTGTTTAAGAACTCAGACGATTTGTGATTTAAGTATGGGGTACAATTTTAAATGATACTGCAGCTAGTTCCATGGAATTCCACTACAGATTTTTTGGCAATTTCCTAGTTCAAATAGTATTAACAGATCATTATGGAAGGTTTTTTTGTTTGGGGTTTTTTTTTTAATCACTGTAATCGAAAAGATGTATTTAAAGTAACAGACTATTAGTTTCATGTTGCTACAACTCATAGCAAAGACCGGATTTGAGTTGTTTCAGGAGAAAGTATTGAAAAAACCAAGACAGCCACAACTTACCCACTCAGGAAAAAGCACAAGAAACATGTGACATCATTACCTGCAATTTGTTATTTTACATGTAATGTCAAAAGGTTCCTCCAAATTTACAGTGTCTGGTATTGTCTCCAGAAAAAGCCCTACGTCACCATAACCAGGAGCCTGAGAAGGTACAAGAATGCATATTTCTCAGACGTTGGGCAGCAATGTTGAAATTTACTACTTACGTTTTCATTTACTGCAACAAGCTTAAAATAAGAGCAATTTGAAGAAAGAAGATTGACTAGAGAACCTGGTTGTAAAGGTACGTCACGTAGATGCTCACGTACCCAAGAGTCGGGCCTCTGAAGAACATCAAAACAACCAGCAGGCAGATCAGGCTGCTAAGATTGAAGTGGCTCAGGTGGATCTGGACTGGCAACATAAGGGTGAATTGTTTCTAGCTCGGTGGGCCCATGACACCTCAGGCCATCAAGGAAGAGATGCAACATACAGATGGGCTCGTGATCGAGGGGTGGACTTAACTATGGACGCTATTGCACAGGTTATCC
>BOSO01028383.1:0-11217 GCA_018403395.1 Gorsachius goisagi
AAGACTGAGAGGGGATTTCATCAACACATACAAATATCTTAAGGGTGGATGTCACGAGGATGGAGCCAGACTCCTTGCAGTGGTGCCCAGTAACAGGACAAGGGGGCAATGGGCACAAACTGAAACATAAGAGGTTTCACTTGAATATGAGGAAAAAATTCTTTACTCTGAGGGTGACAGAGCACTGGAACAGGCTGCCCAGGGGGGTTGTGGAGTCTCCTCCTCTGTAGATATTCAAAGCCCGCCTGGACAAAGTCCTGTGTAACATGCTCTAGGAGAACCTGCTTTAGCAGGGGGTTGGACTAGATGATCTCCTGAGGTCCCTTCCAACCCTTGCCATTCTGTGATTCTGAGAGGTGCCTGCTACATTTTCAGATCTGCACTCTGTGTTATTTCACTAAGAGGTGGATGACCACAGATGAGTGGAACAGCGCACTACCTCCTCCTCCCTCTCCCCATACCAATTTCACCCAAGCACACACTTCACACCACCAGACCAGATGGAGAGCAGGGACCAGTGAAAGAGAGATTCCCAGCCAGCCAGACTTCTCATCCCTCAGGCTCTCCATGCGCTTCTCTGAAACAGGGTCCCGCAGACAGACTGCTGAGCATCCCTGACCCACTTCCTACAGACTGACCCACTGCCACACTAACTCATGGCTGAAATTTGTAACCAGCTAACAAGACTGCTAGCAACAGGAGAGCTACTTCTTGGCCCACAAAGCTAGGTTTCAGCTAGAGGACAGCAAAATGCACAGTTCATCTGTAAATGGTTGGGGGTTTCCTTGGGTTCAGTGTTCAAGGAAAAGCGAAGTGTCCAGCAGAACACATCACAGTTCTCTACTGGCCACACTTTTTCCTTGTTTAAATAAAAAAAAAAAAAAGCACCAAGTATGATTGTTTCTCTTCAATCTCTTCACCATCAACAAAAAAATAAACCAAAAAACCCCACTTACTTGCAGCAGGATTCCCTACAAATTCATACGTGTTCCTCTATCTACATCCCACTTATCCAGTCACATCTAATCCTTCCACTGGGACTTGTCTGGGGGTGAATCAGAAGCTGGGTTGCTTCCAAAACACTGGCTGAAGCCCCTATCTAGAAACTCCACTGTCAAAGACAAGTTAACTTCGGAAAAAAAAAAAAAAGGGGAGAAAAGAAGTACCAAGAGTGTAGATAAGCAGAATAAAAGCAGAACAACATACAATACTTGCTCTCCAAACTATAATATTCATTTCACAATCCTTTTATCTAGATAACTGATTTTACTAGGCTCACCAGTTTCATTTTACCCCTCTTACAGTGACAGTGAACTCAGTTTTAGGTTGCAGAGTCTCCTAGAGAAGCTGGCAGCTCATAGCTTGGACAAGTGTACATTTTGCTGGGTAAAACAACTGGCTGGATCGCTGAGTCCAGAGAGCTGTGGTGACTGGAGTTAAATCCAGTTAGTGGCTGGTCACAAGTGGTGTCCCCCAGGGTTCTAGGGCTAGTCCTGTTTAATATCTGTATCAATGATCAAGTGCACCTCTGGTAAGTTTGCAGAGGACACCAAACTGGGCAGAAGTGTCGATCTGCTCAAAGGTAGGGGGGCTCTACAGAGGGACCTGGACAGGATGGATCAGTGAGCCAAGGCCCATTGTATGCGGTTCAACAAGGCCAAGTGCCAGGTCCTGCACTTGGGCCACAATAACCCCATGCAACGCTGCAGGCTTGGGGAAGAATGGCTGGAAAGCTGCATGGTGGAAAAGGACCTGGGGGTATTGGTTGACAGCCGGCTGAATATGAGCCAGCAGTGTGCCCAGGTGGGCAAGAAGGCCAATGGCATCCTGGCTTGTATCAGGAATAGTGTGACCAGCAGGAGTAGGGAAGTGATCGTGCCCCTGTACTCGGTGCTGGTGAGGCTGCACCTTGAATACTGTGTTCAGTTTTGGGCCCTTCACTACAAGAAGGACATTGAGGTGCTGGAGCATGTCCAGAGAAGGGCAGTGAAGCTGGTGAGGGGTCTGGAGCACAAGTCTTATGAGGAGAGGCTGAGGGAACTGGGGTTGTTCAGCCTGGAGAAGAGGAGGCTGAGGGAAGACCTTATCACCCTCTACAACTGCCTGACAGGAGACTGTAGCAAGGTGGGAGTCGGTTTCTTCTCCCAGGTAACGGGTGATAGGACAAGGGGAAATGGCCTCAGGTTGCACCAGGGGAGGTTTAGATTGGATATTAGGAAAAATTTATTTACTGAAAGTCAGCATCTATGGCTGGAGAAATAATACACTAAGTGGTTTAATACATCTTTGCCATTCAGTGAGTAAGCCATGACAAAGTAAGAGAACAGGTTCTTTGAGTTGTTGGAAGGTCTTTCCTCTGATCAAACCCAGCTAACATCTCTGTCAGAGGCAATATTTTTTTTTCCCAGCAGCTCCTGCACCCATGTACATAATTTAATCCCAAGTCTCCCATTCAAGGCAGTTCCTCTTCAATAGCCTCCTGACAACTGTAGCTTCATGTCAGGTTTGGTACAACCAGCAGAGAGCAAGCCCTGGACGTTCAGTGGGAACACCACCCCTGCAGAGACAGGAGCCGATGAAGAGCTTCCCCAGCCACCACAGCAGCGAGATTTGCCTCCAGTCAGGGAGATGCAGCCACAGGCACAAAGCCAGTGAACTGCATGGAGTGGTGACTAATAGCAAGCTGAACTCAAGCTAGAAAATATTTCGCATGACTAAGTACTACTTCAATAGGAAAATAAACCTTTATCCAGAACCACCCAAAAACATTTGTCTCTGGTATAATACAGCTCCCATTGCAGAACATGAGAGCTCTGCAGTACAAAGTGGGAAAGGAACATTGTCCCCCCTTTTGGGACCCCGTTGAGCTACTATTACTTGACAAGGTCCCATTTGTCAGAAGCTGCATGCACTGTCTTCACCTGTCACACATGCAAAATAAAAAATACATAAAGCCTGATCTTTGCAATTGAAACTGATACTTTTAACCTCTTGCAAGCGTGAAGTAAAAACGTGCGTGCACTTGGCTGACAGATGGTAACCTCGGGAAGCAGCAGTTCAGCTGGACTTCTACGCCAGCGGTCCGGGAGCTGAGCTCCACAGAGATGGATCACAGGTCACGTAGAAAATCCACAGGCAATCAGAGAACCCAGCATACATCTCTCACATCTTCAGTCATTATTCTAGCCACATGGCCTCAGCTTCAAGTCTGAAGGTACCTTTTAAACAATTATGACACCGATAGTTTTTATTATGTTGTTTATTACTCTGAGGGGTTTATGTGGCACATTTTACTGAATTAGTGTTTCCAATATTGTTCTTCTGTACAGCAACTGATATTTTCATACCAACAATAGCTCTCAAGGTCTCTTAAAAGCTTAAGTATTTATGGATACATAAAGTTATAGTTACCTAGTACTTTTTAAGTAGTCTTTCATGATCTAAATATTCCATAAGCTTTTTCTTATTTGTGAAAATATGGCATCACATATAAACATCAGAAGAATTTGGGGAATGAAGACCATTTGATTCCACTCAAACCTCCTGTTTTAAATTATCAACACTTTGAGGCAAAGAGGTGCATAGACAAAGGAAAAAAATATCCTGGATGGTTTCCTGCCCTGAAACCTTGAAGTGAACATCGATAGTGCAGAAAGTATTCAGTGTTGCACAATAAACCACACCGAGCAGGGTCAGGAACCCAGATCCCACAGACTAAACCTATGGGCACTTATGTATATGGGCAGAAAGGACATATTGATAAGCAATTTGAGATGGACTCTCTATTACCTGCTATGTGAAACCTCACAACCCATATATTTATTGGTAACAACTTTCCACCCAACAATCCTGCTTGGGCATTTTCACTGTTCCACCTCTTTCCACTTTAAGCTTTAACCCAAGCCCCTGGATATTCAGCCCAATGATCTACCACAGGAGAAATCCCAACTTACACAAGGGGTAAACAGGCATTTAAGACAGTACATGTTGGGCACTTTCAGAAATGGTCCCAACCACCCTGGCTGTATCTTCATTATTGAAGTCACTATGTAACCACACACAGATAGTCTCCTCTCATCTATTTTTAGACCTGGAGCTCTTCAGGTGGGAACAGGGATTGCATAAGTGCCGGCAAAAGGGTATTCCTGGCTCAATGGAAATTGCATTGTAGATTTCTTTGCAAATGCCAAGGTTACACCTGACCTGTCACACTCTGCAGTTTCCCTGCTGTCCTAATCCAGCCTGTAACTTCTGCAGGTGTCAATACATCAGAGGAACAGCCAAAAGCCACATGCTGCTCTGTTCCAGGCACACACACCCTCCCAAGTCTTTGGATCATTGCACGAAAAAGGACAAGTTAGGTGAAAAGATGGCTAAAGGAAAGAAAGGGAGATTCATGAGTATTGCAGCTCTCTTAAATACCTTTTCCAGAATTAGGCACTGGTGCAATCCGCATACTAATGCATCTTCACACTCTATTCTAACAAAAGACATTAAGCGCACAGAGAAAACAGGCAATTGGACTGAAGCCATGACAGGTTCATGAGACACATTTATCCTACTTGGCCTGGTCTCCAGGTGCATTCCTTTGCCATGTCCTACCCATAAGCCAGGAGTAGATATGGTGTAATCACCTCTTCTTGCAATCATTGTGCTTCCTTCCGAGAGGAGGCTCAGGTACATGGGGAGAGAGGGAGCTCCCTCACGGTCCAGCCTGGCCCTGGGGCTCAGGGAGGAGAGCACTCCCACCCACATGCCAACCCATCAGGACTGCAAACCCCATGTCATCTTTATGTGGGCTGATCAAACAGAGGGCAGCCTGATCCACCGTGGCACAGAAACAAGTCCTGGAGCGTTGCTCTGAACAGTCACTCATTAACGAAGCAGTTGGTTTGCTGTGAGATTACACAGGGGTGTGCAACCCAGTCAAGCTCCGGTTGGAGACTGCTTTTAATTAGGCTAAAAAGACTTTAGTACCACAGTGGTTAGGACTGCTCATGTTTTGTTCCACAATCAGTTCTTAACAAATCTGTGAAATGAAGTTCCCTGATAAGGAAAGAAAAAGAGTGTTAGAAAAAAGCTTTGAAGAATTCCATAAGTAAGACTCAAAAAAGATTCACTCCCTGAAAAAATCCTGTGTCAGAGAACTAACTGCAAGGTGAATAACTACTATACTGTGTTCAGAAATTAAAAGATGGATATGACTCTAGGGCTCTATTGAAGAAGATCAAACAGAAAGAAAGTGCTGAGAGTAAGGAGGTATAACTCAGATGAGATGGTTTCAAATGGGCCATCTGGCCAGCAGAGGAACAGACATGGCAATTGGAAAACCCGAAGACACCTCATTATAGTACATCACAACTGAGACTTTGTCTTGGCTTCTGGCTCTCCTTGAGCAAGGCTGCCCATGCACACAGAGCCCAGGCAACAGCCACTCTGATTCAGCGCCAACCCAAGCAGGCTCAGGCTTTGCCTGCCTGCACCCTCTCTCAGCAGTGTGGGAACTTGCAAGATACAGGCAGCAACTATCTTTGTGGGGGAGACCCGCCACATTGTCCCATGCAGATGTGAGCTGAAGCTGGGCTCCAGGCACCAGCACTGTGCTGCTGGAGAAACATCTGCCACAGCTGCTAGGAGGACAATAGGCATTTCTATAGGCAGAGGCTGGTTAATCCTTCCTAGCCAGACTCAGTGCTTACAGATAGCCATCAGTGCTTTGGTTCATGGCTAACATTATTATTCTCTTGCTGCTTCTTCCCCCTCCACATCCCCTTTCATGCTACAGTGATACCAATGAGGAGGTTAGAAAGAAAACATTCAGCAACCTCAAGGCCATGTCTCATACAGAACTTACTCTAATATTTACACTGGAGAGGCATTACATAGTTACTTAAAGTCTTACTGCACATATGCTCTGCTACACTGAAAGACTCCTTAACACCACACACATTCAGGGTCTTTAAGAATATAATATGGAAAATTTTTTTTCCATTTCTTTCCAGCTCTGATGCCTGACAATCAAACTTAAACCTCTATTGTAAACACTGCAAATAAGTTCAAGTTAACAAACTTTTGCAAGGAAAAAGTTTCTTGCAAAACCTGTGAAACCCTATGTAAAGCATGTACTTAGGTTTTATCTGTTTATTGGGGGATGCTCTTTTGTTTAACTGGAAGAGAAAGTGTTGTGAAAATGTTGTTTCATTCCTTTTCTTGGTAGCAGGGGAAAAATGAGGAGGAGGGATGGAAGAGGGGAAGGAATGAAGAAATTGAAGCCCAGGGTTTTCTGTTGTGGAGTCACACAATAAAGCATAAAACACTACACACACACACTCATACAAAATTTAAAGGAGCCTAGAAAAGTAAAATCATACTGTTCCCTCACACCAAATCTTAAAGAAGATGGAGAGAAACTCCTTTTTGTTCAGCACTAAGAACCAGTCTACCAACAGCAAGAGGTTGTTTCTAGCTCCATTTGCTTCCCATTTTTAATGAATACATCAGATCTCTACTCCAGCCTTCACTATAGTATAAGCAAGCTTTTTAAGAAGATGGGACAGCATGCATTTTAATAGCTCCCCCTCCTATGTCCTCTCACCTCGGGAACGGGGAAGATGGGAAAGCTGTTCCTGCTGGGATGTGGGGCAGGCTGTAGCTTGTACCACCACCAGCCTGTGCTCTTCCACAGCAGGCAGCCCTGTGCAGAGGATATTAGCACTCACTCTCCACTTCAGGAGCCACGATGTACACCTTGCTGGTTATCGATAACACCACAGACTGGAATTACCAAGCTACTGAACACTGTTTCTGGCTTCCTGCAAGTCAACGATTTACACTTCACCTTGCAGATTAACTTTAACCAGTGGGAAAAGCACATCCTTGAGTAATCTTGTGATGAAATTCCCAGATGTTCTTATTTGTAAAGTTTCTTTTGTCTTCACTGTTCTTTCTTTACAGAATTCTATCTCCTTGGATGCTCTTCATATTTTATTTTTAAACTCCAAGCATTTCTACTCCTCCATCAATTTTTATTATATGTAGGATTTACACTTTTTCCTGTCAAATTCAGATGCATAATGCATTAGCTTGGTTGAAGATTTCTGCGATTTCTCCAAGACTGCACAATGTTTAAAATAAACTGATTTCCCACACTAGTCAGCCCAGCAAATTTAATGCCTCAAGCACTGTAATAACATGGTTTTAAGTAGACTGCTGAAATATTAATCTTAGTGTTCATTATTCTTTCACTCTGCCTCTATTGTTTGACATTTCTTCTCATGCCATCCAATGTTCTCTCCGTCTACATTTCAGTATCCTCTGGACATCATCGCAACCACAGGATGAGTCAGATTTGGGACAGCTGTGTGTTTTAAGCCTCTCTGTGTTCCAGAGGAACACATTCCTTATTCTTCACATGGAGCGAGATTTCTTTGAAACATTTCACCTATCTTTCAAAAAAATCTTTTCTTCAGGTTTAAAGATCTATTTATATTAAAGTTTGTAATACTGCAGGTACCTTAGGTGACCAGACTGTAGCGTTACTTTTTCTCCTTGGGCTTAGTATTCCTCTAGTTGCTCTTCCAAGTCACAGAAAAAGTAAATGAGTCCCCCCCCTCAGAAATTCCCTTTCTGCAGGCAAGGCATCCAACTGAAGGACATTGTCAAATGGGATGGCAAGCATAAGCAGTAATACTGGACAAAGGTTTCAGAAATTGAGAAAGGTACTGTTTGAAAAGGGATTCTGTTCAGGCAATCTTTTACAAGAGTTTTATATTATAGCCCAAGAATAGATTGGCAGACTGAGCTTTAATTTGGTTATTTACTTATGATATGCAATTATTCAATGCGCAGAATTTTGTTACATACGTAGTATAAAAATGTTTTTAACTATGGTTTTGTGTCGTCTACCTAATTTAGTCAAAGTGTTATAAACTGCCCATGAATATAAGGCTAGAAATGAGAAGTCTTCAAAACACCCAAGGAGACAGATTCTGGAACCAATTCACAACTGGGGAGGTGGGAGGAAAAATTTTCAGCAGTTAACTTTAAGGCAAAGACACTTTTGCAAGAGGACTGGTAGTTGCCTCCAGCAGCAGGACCCCAGCTTTGATGAGCAGAAAAGCCCTCCTGCACCTGGTAGCCCTGTTCCTACCTTCACCAAGGATGTACTTAGTACAGCAGAGCCCGTAGGTGCCACACTGTGTCCCTTTGGATGCTCTACATACCTATCACCCTGCGTACCCATTACAGACCTAAATAGCATCCTTCCACAGCTTAGCAGTTCTTTCAGGAAACTCATCTTTTTCTCCTTAAATCTTTAACTAGACCACACACACAGAAAATAAAAATACCAACTACAAACAACCCAGACTGTGCTTTGGAGAAAGCAGCCTGTCGGCCTAGGGGAGTTTTAGGCTTCATACTGCTATTAACAAAGATCAAGACTTAACTCCTGGCAAATGCCCTTTGGCTCACAAGTTGAGCCTCCCACAGTTCACCCAGCACAAGCCCTATGCCCTGCTGCAGGCATCGTTTCCTGGGTATAAGCACACAGTGGCCATCCTGGTCTTCTCTGAAAGACTGAATTTCACCCAAGCTTAGGGTGCAAGACCTGACCTTGGCCTGCAAATTTGATCCCCAGAATAAATAAAGGGATTCAGTGCTCACTGCTTGGCCAGACATTTCTCCTTTGGCTGTTTGACGATTGCTGGTTGCAAAACCACTATTTTTAGCTACTAAAAGTGATCCTTAAAATTCCACCATTACTTGGTGAGATGCATGAAAATATTTCCTCTTTTCCTTGGGGTTTTATATCCTACACAGGACAGAGAAGATGAACACAGAGATTAAGGGAGCAGAACATTGCTTTTTCCTCAGTTACTTACACTCCACACTGCAGTCAGATGCCTGGGAACAGAAAATAAAGATACCAACCTAGAGCAAAAGTGTCTTCTTCTGAATTCAACCACCCACCTTCTGGCATGCTCAGACCAAGCAGGGATAATAATATTTTCTATTACTTTTTCTAAAGAAAATAGAATGAAGTGACTGCACTGCATTACTTTGGTCAAAGTGATTGACATCCATATTTTCCTCAAAGGAATTTTATTACCTCTGCTGGTTATTATGAAACCTGTATGCAGAGGAGAAGCAAAAGGCACCAGGGAAGTTCCAGCTCTAAAAAATTCAATTCACAATTGGTAGCCTGATGGAAAACACAAAGGCTCTTTATACTGTTTATAGAGTAGGCTAATGGGTGGAAGTGAAGAAAAGAAGATAGAAAGTTACACTTAAAACTTCCAGCCTGTTGTGATTTAACCCTGCATGCAGCTGAACACCACGCAGCCATTCTCTCACTCCCCCTCTCCCCAGTGGGATGGGGGAAAAAACTGGAAAAAAGTAACACTTATGGGTTGAGATAAAGACAGTTTAATAAAATAGCAGAGGAAAATAAGAATAAGAATAGAATATACAAACTAAGTGATGCACAGTGCAATTGCTCACTACTCACTGACGAATGCCCAGTCCATCCCGGAGCAGCAATTGCTGCTGCCCGGCCAACTCCTCTCAGTTTCTATACTGAGCATGACGTCATATGGTATGGAATATATCCCTTTGGCCAGTTGGGGTCAGCTGTCCTGGCTGTGCCCCTCCCAGCTTCTTGTGCACCTGGCAGAACATGGGAAGCTGAAAAGTCTTTGACTGGTGTAAGCCCTGTTCAGCAACAACTAAACCATCCATGCGTTATCAACATTCTTCTCATCCTAAATCCAAAACACAGCACTGTGCCAGCTGCTAAGAAGAAAATTAACTCTGTCCCGGTTGAAACTGGGACACAGCCATGAGCAGTCCAGTTCTGTATTACTTTCAGTCTGCAATTATCTAAGTCCTTATCTCATTTACATGGTAATAACTTGTCTCACATCAACTCAGCAAGCAGAGATAGCAGCATAAGCGCCGGCTCTTTGAACGCTCTGGCTGGCTGAAGCCTCCCAGCATAGGCAGACGGACCCTGGCTGGGCTCAGAACACCAATTAGACTTGCCAGGCCCAGCAGTGCTGTCAGGAGCATAACAAAGGCAGGGGATTTCTTGTTGCTATGAATTTAACTTAACTCTTTATATTTTTGCTCACACTCAGCATGAAAACTTTTTGAGAGGTATTTATTCACCCAGGGCAGATACTTGCTGCAGAAGTTCAGAAAGAACTGTTCCTCCATAAAGAGCAGCAAAATTTCATGGCAAGGTTCAGAAATTATTCCAGGATGATTACTATAGCTGCAAAGCTGTATTTTCTCTAAAACTCTAATTTAATATAGATAAAGTGAGAAAAGAGGCCAAAAGATCTGGACATTAAAGACAGAGGAAGGCTTTGTTCTTTTCAATTTCAGAAGTAATTATTAAGGGCTGTCTTATCCCCTTGCTGAAGCAGAAGAGCTACGTGGAGACCTCTGGGTTCCAACCAACCCTATGGCTCTCACGTGTATTTAAAAAAAAAAGTTAGCCAGGTAGCAAACATCAATACAGAGCAAGAATCTGGAATACAAGTACTGAATATGGATCAGAAACCTCATATCCCTCTCCTTATCGAAAGTTCAGCTACTCTAATAAGCTCTCTCTCTAAAACGTTAACTGTGGTTTTGCCCACAACCCATTATTCATTTGGAGGCATAAGAGAGCATTTCATTTCAGCAAGTAATTTCCCACCACAACCTAGATAGTGAGGTGCAGTGGTTGTCTGTACCAGAACTCCGGTTGCTGCACAGTGGGTTGTATTTTATGACTGTAGTCACCAAGTACATACTTCCAGTCCATCCAGAATGGAAAAGTTTAGTTGTAAGGTGGGGTGGTCAAAGTGTATCTGTAATGAAATTCAGGCAGAATATGGTGTGCAGTCTATGCTTTCTAAACAGCCTCCTGCTTTCTGTGCCTCCTGCTAGGGGGTGTGGTGGTTTGACCCTGGCTGGACTCCAGGGGCCCACCAAAGCTGCTCTATCACTCCCCTCTAACCGGACAGAGGAGAGAAAAGTAAATTAAAGGGCTCGTGAATCGAGATAAGGACAGGGAGAGACCATCTTATCAATAACCATCAAGGGCAAAACAGACTCAACTTGAAAATAATTAATTTATTATCAATCAAAATCAGAGAAGGAGAGGAGAAAAACTGCTAGATCTTAAAAACCTTCCCCCCACCCCTCCCTCCTTCACTGAGCTCAACTTCA
>BOSO01028385.1:0-49108 GCA_018403395.1 Gorsachius goisagi
ATGCTCAGTATAGAAACGGGGGGGAGTTGGCTGGGGGGGGGCAGTGATCACTGCTTGGGGACAGGCTGGGCATTGGTCAGTGGGCAGTGTGCAATTGCATTGTGCATCACTGATTTTGTATATTCTATTATTATTCTTTTCCTCTGATGTTTTATTAAACTGTCTTTATCTCAACCCATGGGTTTTACTTCCCCGCCCCCCCCGATTCTCTCCCCCATCCCATGGTGGGCTGGGGGGGAGTAGGCAAGCGGCTGCGTGGTGCTTAGTTGCCAGCTGGGGTTAAACCATGACAAATGTAAATCAATTTCAAAACCAATTTAGATAAATTGTGAGGAGTTCTTCAGAGGCACGGCCTGAGAATGGAGCTTGATGCAGATAAGAGTGACATCATTCGTTATCCACACAGGCCTTGGCACAGTACTTGGCTGAAAAGTCCCTCAATAAGCAAACACTGCATTAGCACCGGCTCTGCAACACCTTCCCCCTTGCATAATGGTGTTTGTGCTGGGGTGTTATTAAAAGCCCAGGCAACGATTCCACCCTGCGTCAGCCTCTGCTACCGGCAAAGCCTTGCAGGCGCGTGTTGTTGCAATGCACTTCGTTGTGCCTGGTGCAGCCTGGGAAACGGGGTGCTAATTAACCGAGGGTGTCCATGCAGGTAGGAGAGCCCCGCTCGCACCCATCAGCCGGTTGCGGTGGTATTGTGGGCACCCCAGGCGGTTACCCCTCCTGCCCTGTGTGACTGTGGGCTGCACAGAGCCAATTACGATAAAATCAAGATTACTGTCTTCAGAAAAGCCTGTGGGGTTAAGAGTTTCCAGATACGGCAACAGACCTGTTGGTTCAGGAGCAAGTCCTAGCCCGATCCAACAAGAAAGGGCATTTTAATGAAACTTTAATTCTTTGCTGCTGAAGCAAAGTAGGATCGTGGTTTTTGAGAGGTGTGTTGGTCGTCAACTCCGAGAGCGTTAAGGAAAGAAAATAAAATAAGCCTCTCTTGGGCATGCATTCCCAACACGCAGTAGCTGATGCCGGCCAGTCCTCGCGCTTAGTGGTAGCTGGTGCCGCACTCCGTAGCAAGCTGTTCAGGTGCTCTTTTCCTCCTTGATGCCTGGGTGCTGGATGCCTCAGCAGCTCCCTGTGCCTTTGATTGCTGGGTGAAAATACTAATGACCATTTATTTATTTGTCTCGTGCCACTTGATCAGCTCCTGATTTGTTATCTGATGTTAATTTTTCCATTGGATGTTTTAACTTACTTTCCAAAGTTGTTTGGGGCATTGTTGTCTTTTCCTTATTTTTTCATTTGTTGCATTTCATATGCACGCTTCCTTTTAATGCCTGTATTTTCCCCTTCTCTGTTGCATATAATCTCTTGTCTTTTTCCTGCCTGTCTCCTACAGAGCTGGTTTTCTCTGTGTTTTTAAACATTATTTAAAAAATAGCAAAAATTCAGGCTCTGCAGCCATCAGGACTCAGGAGGTGCTGCCACTGTGCCCTTTCTTTGCAGCCTCAAAATAGAAAATACAGGAAGACCCCAGTTGAGGGGCCCCGATACACGGTAACGGCACCGATCTGCCCTTTGCAACTTGTACTCCCAGCAGCACGTGGCTGAAACCAGGACAGACCCACTGTTGGTGCCAAAATCCCCCATTTGGGGGGGGCAGGAGGCAGCAGTGTTGAACAGGGAGAGTGCAAGGAAGTTTCACCTACAGCTATAGGCATAGAGTGGTAGGAAGAGGGGTGGCCTTGCTATGGTGGCCCATTAGGGTCCTTCAAGGCTTCAGCTTTGCTTCAAGGGCATCCAGTGTGTCAGGTGTCTCCTAGTGATTGTATATAGTGGTAAAAGTGTGCAAAAATTGTTCCCACCTACGAAGGTGCACTTCCATGCTCATGTCCTTAACCTGTGAGAGTAGGGCTAGAGCCTGGTTTGACAAGATGTTTAAGTATCTGGAGATGCAGGTGGATGTCCACAGTGGGTTTCTCAACACAGCAAGGCGAACGTGGTGAAATTTCACTTGTATTTGAGCATCATGTAAAGTGGTCTTGGAGGTTCAGGCTGGTTTTATGTGGCAGCTGAGCAAGACCCTCTTTCTCTTGTGTTTGCAAGGCCCACGACTCCCAGTTTTCCCCAAAGAGTGAGGGAGCAAGGCTGACAATGGTGCCTGCAGCTCCACAACCTCACAGCAGCTGGTCCTGGTTTTCCCTTGTGCTAACACTGGCAGGCCCAGGGAACAAAACCAGCTTTTTTTCCCTGGGTTGGGTTTTCCCTGTAGATCAGTTTAGGCCCTGGTGGAACCGCATCCCTTGCTCTGGGGCAATAGACCTGGGGCCCCTGAAGGTGGAAAGGACCTTGGTGCTGTAAACATGTAGAGCTCCCTGCGCCATAGCCTGCAGGCAGCACTGTATGTGGTTGAGTAGCCATCCCTAAAATTCCTGAAGGGCATACCTGCCCCCTCAGGCGTGGGCTTTGATTTGCACACAACCCCTCTGGGAGCAGTTGTAATTCCTGCTCCGTGGATTCCTCCTGTGCTGTCAGAAATGTGCAAAACCTTTCTTGGTTTGTTTTGTTTCAAAACATGAAACCTGGTTTATCTTGAATACTTTTCTCATTGATTTCTCTGAAAGAATTATTACTCACAGATTTTTTGTTTTGTTCTAGCTTCCATTCACTTTACTGCATACTTTCACCTTTCATAGCTGACTTGTGACTTTTTCTTTTAAATGAACAGGTGAGATGATGCTTAATTAAAACTCTTAGAGTGGGGGTGGTGATCATTAAAGGGTGATGATGTAGAGGGTGAACTCCTGTTTATCCACAGCACTAATGGGGCTTGAGAGGTGGGTGTTGTGCCACTGTCCAACCCAGAGAAGCCACTGCAGAAGCACAAGAGGTTAATTCGTTCTCGGCTCCTTGGTCTCTCTTCTGTGCCTGCCAACAAAGGTAGCAATTACAGTGTTATCTCAGGGGATGTTCCCTGATGTGGATAATTGCGGAACTGGGAAACCACACTGATACCCTTGGCGCATTTCTTACAGGCCAGAGAACGCCCCTGGCCTGGTCGGCAGTAAAAGTAAGTTGTTACCTAGAGTAAATTTGTGCTAATACCTTAGGGCAAAAGGTTCCATATCCATTACAAGGCCCTTGAACCATCCGGTTGTTTGAAGGATCGGCTCTACGAAGCCATAGTCACTAACTTGGAACATGCCTGAAAGGGCAAGTTGGTTTACACCTGCCTTTTTTTTTTTAAACTTCTTTTTTTTTGTGGGGGGCGGCAACTTTTGTAGCATAGTTTATGCTTCACATAACAAGTATGTGTGCTGTCATATTGGTTATGTAAAAATAAAATTAAAAAAATCATAGCAACGCATTTGTTCTTGTGAAAGCAGCCTGAATCAAAAGAGATAGTTAAGGAATGACTTTCACAATTTGCAAATGCCTAGGGGGAGTTACGCTAGCTGGTTCTTTAGCCTGACATTCAAGGGTATGATATGATCCGGGATCCAGCATTTCAGCACTGAAACACAGCAATCCAAGATAGAAGGGGGGAAAAAAAAAAGGTGCTTAAAATAATTGACTACTTGAAACAATTTAACAAGGGCTGTAGTGGATTTAATAGGAGTTGTAGTGGGTTTTTCATTGCCGGTACTTTTAAATCAAAATCAAATGTTTTGTTCATGCAGACAGTAATTTTAGGAAAATCTTCTGACCGCATGAGTTCAAGCTTAGAAGATCACAATGGTTGTTTTTGGCCTGATGATCTTTAAGTGCATTGCCTAGAACAACATAGTAGTTTCTCTGCTTGAGCCAGAAAAGTCCAGGGAAAAAAAGAGCAGTGTAGCCAACTCTCCCTGTATGCCCTCAAACGCTTCTGTGTCAGGGAAAGTGTTAGCACGATGGGGGACAGTTTGACTGCCCAGTAAAGTAAGTGAACCTCTCTTCTTTGGCTTTGGTAGGCCAGGAAACTGCGCAAGCTCATCTTGGAGCCCTTCATTCAAGTTGGTTGTGTTGCAGAAGTCCCCAAATGGGATTCTCCTTTCTGCGGTGTGCCGTGCAGACGGGGCGAGCCCTCGCTGCAGGGAGCTGCTAAGAAAAGGTCAGGCACCCCTGGAAAAGGAGACAGTACATGCAGATTGTTGGTATTTAATTTGGTGGTGTAGTGGGGAAGAATAAACGCTGTTCCTGACATTTCCATGTTTGATTAATGATGAATGGAGTTGGCAGATGTTCAGCTGGCCACCAGATGGGGTCTGCCCAGTCAGAACAGAAAATAAGTCTGGGTCTTGTAAAGCCAGTGCTGACAAAAGGTCCGACAAAATCTCTGGTTCATCCAAGTGATAACTCCAGCTTTGCCCTCGGAACAGCCTCGCACTTTAAGAATGGAGGTGGTACAACCAGCGAAACTCCTTGTGGCCGTGAAATGGGGTGTGGAAGGATGGGAGCTGGTTAATTTGCTGGAGTTGCAGCAGGTTTGGGTTTGGGGGCTCCCTCCCCCCCTGCTGCAGGAGCCACAGGCCGCGGCTCCGGTCTCACGGGGCTGGGTGGGGGCGGGACCCCCTTCAGCCACGGGGGGTACAGCTCTCGGGGTATGTCCGGCGGCACAGCCGGCCGTGATGGGGGGGCTGTAGCCGGCGGGGGGCTGTAGCCGGCGGGCTGCTGTTAACGTCGTTAAGCCCGGCTTGGCTTCGCGGCTCGGGATGAGATAGCCCGGCGCTGCTCCCGACCTACCGGCCCACCTCTCTCTGGGGGCGGTCAGTCAGCATACGGCGGGGTGATGGGGGGCTCTTCCTGGCCCCATTTGGAACTCGAGTGGGGCCGGCTGAGCCACGGGACCGGGACGGGGATGGGTACGAGGATGCTTCTCCGAGAGCCTCTGCCCGCCCAGCCGCCGCGCCTTTACCCATCAGGGCCGCCTCCCCTTAGTGCCCCGCGGGCAAAAGTCATTCAAATTTAGAAGAGTGAATTTAAATCCGTGCAAATTCGGTTCCTGGGGGAAGCGATAAGTGTCTGCAGAGTGCCCCGTCGCCGTCCCGGGTAGATAAGTGGGGGGTGGGGCTGGGTTGCCGCTGCCCCTCGCAGCGGGGGATGGGGGTGTGTGTGTGTGTGTGTTGCCGCTGTGCCCCCGAGGTGCAGCGCGAATAAATTCCCTTTGATAATGACTTCCCGAGGGAGACAAAGAGCGGGGGGGGAGGGGGGGGGGAAGGAGGAAAGGGGGAATTTGACCGCCGGTGCTCACGGTTGCATTGGCGGTGCCCGAGGGGAAGCCGCCCGGCCGCCTTTGAAGCCCAACCTCCCGGCCCCGGGGGCCTGCCGTGCCCGGGGGTAGGGGCGCGGGCTGCAGGTGCTCGGCCGGGGGGCAGCCCTGGGGCCGCCGGGGCTCGGCCGCCTCTGCCTTCACTCGGGACGTGTTAAGGGAGGCAGCGACGGACAGTCTGCTCGCTGTGCTCCTCGGTTGTCGGGTTGATTTTTATGATTTTTTTTTTTTTTTTTTTTTTACTGACACGGACCGATCTCGAACACGGGTTTTCCCGGCCTTGCCCGAGTCCTCAATTCCTCCGTGCGCTCGGTTGCGCGGGGCGGGGGGACCCGCGGTGGCCGGGCCAGGCAGGGCAGGGTCAGCTCGGGGCGGCCCCGGAGCACGGCGGAGGGTGGGGTGGGAAATCTATTTCGGGCGTAAAGGCGAACAAAAGCGTTGCGGCTCAACCACATTGCCTGGCGCGTCCGGAGCGCAGGAGTCCATCGCTCCTGCAGGCGCTCGGTCCCCCGGGCGGGCGGCGGGGCCGGCGGACCCTTCTTTCCGCCTGGGGGTCGGCGGCGGGAGCAGCTCCCCCCTTCCCTCCCTCCTTCACCAGCCGCGGGCAGCGCTTTGGAGGGAAGATCGCTGGTGGGAGGAATCCCTCCGGCCGCCGGGCGGAGGAGCGGTGAGGGGCGCACGGCGCTGGGGCCGCACTCCTGCCCCCGGCGGGGGATGCTGGGCGGCAGGGGGAGCCCCGGGGGGCGGGAGGGGGAGCCCCGGGGGGCGGGAGGTGCTGCCGGTGCCGGCCCGGGGGGCGTGTGGGGAGGAGCGCTCGGGAGGCGGCCCCGGCCCCGGCTTGCAGCCCCCGGGGGGGTCAGGAGGGTGGGGGGTCCGTGGGGGGGCGGTGCGGGCAGCGCTCCCGGGGGGCGGGAGGAGGGGGGGAGCGGCGGCGGGGCGGGGCAGGGCAGGAGGGGCGCCCCCCGCCGTCCCCTTTCTCGGCGGGGCTGCGCCTAGCGCTGACCGCTCCTCCGGACCTGCCCGGGGAGGGAGGGAGGGGAGCCGCGCTCCGGCCGAGGTGAGCAGCGCGCCGGGATGCTGCGCCCCGCCGCCGGGGAGCCGGGTCTGGCGCTGGGTACAGCCCCGGGGGCGGCGGGGAAAGGGGCTCGGGTTAAAACGGCGGGGCGGGGGGGTCGGGTCTGCAGCGGGCATCGCCTCTCCTGCGCCTCCTCTCCCGGCTCCTGGCCGCTGTTCGGTGCGGCGGAGAGGCGGTCTGCGGGTTATCGTCCGCCGGAGGGGCCGGGTGGGTGCCGGAGCCGGCCCGGGGCCGCCTCCCCCCTCGCCCCGTAACGTCCTTGAAAGTCGGGCAGGACGGGCAGAGCCCCCCCGACCCTCCGCAGAGCTCTGCCTGCTGGAGGAGGCATCGTCCCGGCTCCTCCGAGGTGCACGGCGCAGCCTGCCTGTCAGAATGAGCCGGGCTCTGCGCGGAATTTTGTTTTTACAGCTCCAGCCCTGTGACATACTGAAGGCTTTCTTGGAGTGTTTTCTCTGGAAACTTGTCTGAAACGAGGGCTGTGAGCCCTAACAAAGAAGGGTGTTGTTTAGGAGCCAACAGGTGACGGGGTGAAACCTGAGTATATGTGTACATTGGAGTAAAGTCTGGCTGCTGTTTAAAATAGAATTAATAAAAAAAAAAAATCAATGGGAGACTGTAAAAGGCAAGATTTCTTTCTAAATCTGTACACCCTCTTAGGGAGAGAGGGGGGAAGCATCCGTGAGAATACCGCTTCCTCGGCTAGAGGTTTGGTTCTTGCCTAACTGCAGCGTGGGCTTGTATTTCCATCAGCGCGACGCAGCGCCAAGCATAATACATCCACATCAGATGGGCTGGCGTGGGGTGATGCTTTGTCACGGTGCTTCCTCCTTTTGTTAACGCAGGTAGCCTGTCTTTGCGGTGTGGCTCGTCAAAAGAAAATACCCTGAGAAGGATCGTCCGACTACCAGTTGGAAAAGCGATCTTTGCGCTAGGATGTTAGAGGAGGAAGGCACTTAACTCTTCTGTTGGTCCTTGTACACTGGCTAACGAAAGAGGAAAAGTACTTTAGGCTCTGTCTAAAGGTCTGTTGAACAGACAAGTGTAGGGGCCCCCCTGTTTGGGACAGTTTGTTACTCGAAAGACCCATCAGCCCAAGGGGTCTCTGTGTGCGGGTGCCGATACAAAATCTGCTCATCAAATCTGGATCTAGATTTCCCAAAGTACGGAGCTATAGAGCTCTCTAAATACTTGTCCTGGTGGTAGGGAACAGGACTTTCCGATCATTCACGTTAAGACATACTGGAAATAGTCTTTGAATTATTAATAGTTGTTTTACAGTGGTTTATTGCTTCTGTATTACACCCTTCCTCTTCTAATGTAGTTACCGTGCACCAGGGATTAAATAAGCAGGTGAATGGGCTGGCCATGCTAATCTTAACTCGTGGAGCCTTCATTGTGAATGGATGCATGTGATATGCATCTTGTATCCCCTATAGCCTTGTTAACAAGCCTTCTAACAAAAAAGTTGTTAAACAATTTGCCCTGCAGGACAGAGTAAAACAGCAGGGGATGGGCTAGGGAGATGTTTGTCTAACTGTGCTCACAAATCATGACCTCTTCTATCTGGTCAGGGGTGAACGCAATCAGTGAGCTGGAAATCCTAGCATGGGGATAACCTTCCTATGGGGTTCAGCAATAGCTTTGCTCCAAGTTTGACATCCTAACATCTTGCGTACCAGTAGGTATCTAGGTAACTAGGAGCGTAGTCTGTCTTCACTTCTAAGAACTTTGTCATAATACGGTCATTTTAATACATCAGTCAAAAAAATGTATTAATTGCTTTTCTTTTAAAATCAAATTTGGCTGTTCAGTTCAGTTATGCTATTCGTAGTTGTCAAGCTGCCAGTGAAATAGCTCCTTGTAGGCTGTGAAGCTTTTTTTGAGAGGTAGTATTTGAACAGAGCTAAAACCTCAAAATGTTCCGCAGACTTCCAGAAAGCAAAACAAAACGTCCTCGCTGTGTTTTGTAGATGTCACGGCAGGAGTAGAAAGACCACCTTTCTGCTCATCCCTCGGAAAGCATTTATTTTTTCAGCTGTTGTTTATATTCATTTGAATCCTCCTTAGGATGTAATCATTTTAAACAGATCACTTTGAAGGATGAGTGCGGTGGGGGGGCGGGGAGGAAGAACCCTGTAGTTTTAAAATGCAAACCACATTACACTTGAGCAGGAGAGGAAGGAGAACTCCTAAACAAGCAATTGCTAAAATAGTTCTGCAGATAGCCTGCTGTTAAGCCGGGCTGGTTTAAAAACCTTGCTCTCTCAGCAACACCACGATATTTGTGACCTGGTGGTATTGATGTATGGTGTACAGTCATTTTATAGCTGGTTTAGCATTAGCTCTGTGGTTGTGTTTTAAAGTGAATGCTGTCCTTTGAGTCATCTTGGTTCATTGAGATTTATGAACCTTGCTTTAAACGTTTCCAGTCCCCTTATCTGGGGAGGAGCACCCTGGCTACAAAGTTGCATTTTACAGTTGGAGGCGAGGTGTGTTTTTCCTTGATGCTCTACCAGCGGCCGTACTTTCAGCCTGCCCTGTGTCACCGGGAAAACAGGGGCCTGTGGGTCCGTGGCTTTCTCTTGTTGGAGCTGGAGTGCGTGCTGTCTGAAATGGATGGGTCCAAGGCGGCCCAGGCAGGATCAGCCTCCCTGGAAAAGCAGCCTGGTCTCTCTTGTGCCAATGCCATGCCTTAATTTGGAATTAGGCAATGCTCCTGTGCTTATGTACCCGTGCTGCACATGAAGTCCCAGCATTACCTAGCGCTGCTTTTTGCCACGTAGAAGGGAGCATGTAGCCTTAGCATTCAAAAATCCTCAGAGAAGTTAACAAGTCTCCATACATTCAGGTTTTGTTGCCTCGTCTTCCAAGAGAAGAAAGTAAGTCAGAGAAGTTAATCTTTGATCTTGTGGAGAGAGGGGGTTTTGAACAATCAATATGAAGTAATTACTCAATTACCCGTGTGCTTGTGAGTGTTGGGTGTTGTGTGAGCGGGCCGGAGTATGCCCCGCTCCAGTGCCCGGGGACTGCCAGAGCCGAACCTGTCTCTTTGCCTAAATTACATTTCAGATCCGCTTCCTGTGGTACGGTTGGGGTCGGGCTGCCTAATGAAACGTTAGCAAAGATGTTTCATCTAGTGACTGCTTTCATTCCTGGGTTATTGAGCAGGAGTTGGTTCTTGAAGAGTGACAGTCCGACCAACGCAAGTTGGCGTGATGCAATGCTGTAAGCATTGGAAATAGCAGCTTAGGTGTCAGCCAGAGGCACGTTACTGTAAACCAGTTGTCTACCTCATTCTGAAGGGAAATGGTAAAACAGTTAATCTGCTGCTCAGGTCATCTTGGAAGGACTTGGGCTTCTCAATGATACTCACAGTGATTTTATACTTAAGAACTATTTGGGTATAGACGATGCAGGACTCAAGCTGCCAACCTGAGCATCCCCATCCTTCTGCAACAGTGAGCGACGTTGCCTTTTTTGCTAGCAGTGATTTTGTAACGACCTCCCAGTCTTCCTCCATCCCTCCTCCCCTGCCCCCCAGTTTTATACAAACAATAACAAAACCCATACCTGATGGTTGACTTCACTTCCACTAGCACGTGGAGAAGGGACACAGGTTTTTATCACTTCTCTTCTTATCTGTTTCTGAAGGAAATTAATTCAGGGGATCTAGTACGTACCAGGATGTCCATCTTTACATTTTAAATATACAGGATTGAGCTTTCAGGACTGAGTTTGGTTTCACTCGCCTTCCTTGACAGAGGTTGTAATGTGGTGATGCTGAGCTCGGAAGCTGTTTTGCTAACCTTCAGTTGTTCAGCTGGAGTGAGATTTCAGAAATTTGCCTGACAGCTGACAAGCTTTGTGGCAATAGCCCATTCCCAAAGGGGAGGCTGGCAGGTTTGCTTGCCCCATCAAATTTTAAATTAATCTTTTATTGCAGTGCAGCTATGCAGGTGTAATAGAAGTGTGTTGGCATCTTAGCAGTGTACCAAAAATAGTGCATATGTTTTCAGACCAGAAGTTTTGGGAGTGAAGTTAACAAACAAGTTAAAAGTTTTGGAGTGCTAGCCCAGTGGAAGAGTTAAGTAATCCCATCTCTTTTTATCTGGTGCAGGAATGTATAGACTTACTGAAAACGGGGGTAGATAGACTTTGTAATACCAAATACCATCATTTCTCAGAGTTTGTACCTTTGGATGCATGTGGCCGCTTTTTACGGAGCAGGTTTGGGTTTATATACTGAATCAACAGAGCCTGGCACCAACCCGTGCCTCACGCTTGAAGGAGGATCAACTCCTGTTGAGTAACTAGTGGGATACCTGGGTGTGCGGTCTTTAACCTTTCTTCTGTGATCTAGCAGCAACTTATTTTCTCTAATACGGTGGTGATGAGGCTGGAAATGTAATGTGGGGCCCATCAGAAGTTTTTTAGATTGCTCTCCCCTGTAGACCCACCAGCAAGGTTATATGTCAAGGAGATTAAAATTTTCTACAGCTTAGGTCTAGTGCTGACAAAATTGCATCTGTGTTTAGATGAATAAGTGAAAGAATTGCCTAAAACAGGGAAGGCACAACTCATGTGTAATGCTGTACTGTAAAAGCAAGCTTGTTTCTAACCCCAGTGGTCAGCATGTCTGTCATAGTAGGATACATCCTGTCTGCTTTTGGTTATCTGTCTTTCACTGAAATTCCTGGTCTGAATTTCCTGAGAACTTCTAGAATTAATGTAAGATATTTATCTTAATAAGGTTTTTACTGCAGAATGCTACGGATGTTGGCGAGAGCCTTCTTTGCCAGTTGTGACTCAAAATGATCCCAGTGATATTAAGCTTTGCAGGCTTCATGAATCAACAGAAGCATCTCCCTGTAGGGTTTTAAATTAACAGAACAATTATGATGTATTTTACAGAGCCTAATCTGGCATAATTGGGTTTCAGATACTTAACTGGACCCACGCCCTTCCGCTCCAATACAGCTAAAACAAAGTTCTCGCAGGAATCCAGCAGACACTCGCTGCTCTGTGCCTACCTTGTGGAAAAACAGGATGCTACTTGCACAACTGTCTTTCCCCAACAGTTTCTTTAGTTTTTGACAAGCGGCTGTCATGTCTTTTGTGTTACTAGATTGGTGGTAGTAATGACTTCAAGAAGAGCTTGTGTCGTTCCTTTTGTTAATAACCTGCTCAGTGAGTCTTTCCTAGATACACCTACCTATAACCTGGGATGTGAAACAAGCAGAAGTACAAAAGATGACAAGTGATAATACTGAAATACATGTTGGTTGCCCAATGCGGTAGTGTGTGTGTCTAGTTTTCTTTCTCTTGAGTAGTTTTATTTTTATAACTCTTTTAAACACTTTTGAATTGGCTTGTAGCAAGTTACAATGATACTTTGATGATCTATTCGTTCTGGGCAACACAAGGAATACTGAACTGTTGTAAGATCATTTACATTGATAATTAGTCATCTCATGTTCAAATTTATTAAAGCTCTGTTAATCTCTTCCTCCAGATCAATTGCTTGATGAGCTGCAGCTGAAATATTTAACGCTTCACACTTATGCCATCGGAGATGGAGCCCAAAGCTAACAATCTCGTTTTCGGGTGTCAGCGAAGTTCAACATCTGATGATGACTCTGGCTGTGCCTTGGAAGAATATGCTTGGGTCCCCCCAGGCCTCAGACCAGAGCAGGTACCAACTCTGCTTCTGCATTTTTAAAATAAGCCTCGTAGGGGTGATACCCTGCCTCTGCAAGCCTCATTAAATTCTTATATATTATAAAACTTAAACTCATCTAGAACTCTTCAATTCTTGTTTTGTTTCCTGTGAGGCTGTGTTTAGGGAGCTTAAAATCCTCACTAAAAAAACGTCCCCAGTCAAGACTCTTCAGTAAGTATGCGCTGCAGAGTTATGTATTGTCGAGTCTAAAAGCAGCAGCATGGAAACTTGCTTTCTCTTTGAAATAAGTTATTACGTTAAATTAAAGTTCGTGGCATACCTCATGGTATTGTGCTACTTGGACAGTACTTCAGTTGTACAACTCTCTAAATGATTAGGCATTTGACATCTAGAACATGGATGTTACTACAGCGCACGTAGACGAAAGCGTTCTGTCACTGTGACAGGTAGTCATGTATTTTACGCTTGTTTAATTAGTTGTATGCCTGCCATTTGTTCATGCCAGGATTGCTCTTGCATGGTCTCTGGAGCTGACACTCATGGGTTGGCTGGGCCGTTCCTTCCCCTCTCCCCTTTCTTCTTTATCGCTTATAACATCACAGTAATGGAAATAAAAGTGAAATGATCGATGAGCAAGCTGAGATCAAAATGAACCTCTCATAGTATTCATTTATGTGATGAAATTGCAACTGTGCTGAAGCTGTGTACTCAGTAATGCCCAGTGTTAAATGGGTAGAGTGGCTCTGTAATGTTTGTTAGCAGAGGCAGAGCAACCCTCCTTCAGCTGGCAGGCTAATACAGCCCACAGTTACAGAGACGCGGAAGAGGTCTCCTTTTTGCTACGCAGAGATTTTCTTAATCATGAAAAGAGTAAAAAGACAGCAGGAATGGCAAGTAATAAGCTATTTTTAGGGAAACTATTTTTATCACTTATATTAGGATCCTGATGAATCGGACCTTAAGGCAAACAGCAAGCTAACGTTCTGCCAGAACAATTAAATGTCGTAAAACATCCTCATAATTCAGCTAGCTCAAACTCACTAAAGATTTTTTTTTCTAAGAACTACTTATTTTGAGAACAGTGCAATAAAAAGGGCATAAAGCATCTTTAAAGCTTCACTTTGTACTGCATGTTGTTACCTTTTCCTACAGCTTCTTGAAATACAGTCAGTAGTAAGTAGGCTTACAGTAAACTTCTGATGTTTAAATTTTGGTTAAATGAAGACCAACTCAGGTTTCATACAACCTTTCCCTTGCTTCCTGAGTCAAGTGACTGATTACTGCTTCTTTTTCATCTGTCTTGCACAGTAATAAGCTGTTCACCTGAGCATTATTTAAATCTGGACGGCAAGTAATATTTTTGCCAATAGTCGGCTCCTATTTACAGCCCCAGGCCTCGTGACAAGCTGGAAACTGCATAGGAAAACCAATAAATCTGTAGCTGTTCCACAAAAATATTTTTTGCCATTGGACTTTGTCATAGTGTTCATTACAGCTTTCCTGTCATAACTTTCTTCTGGGGGGGGAGGGAAAGCAAAGATTGATAGGTGTGTACACCTAAGATTTGATTTCTTTATCAAAAACATGCAGCCTGTGAAAATTTTGTAGTTAATTTGCATTTGACTGAAAGGTGGCTGGATCCAGCCTCCTCCCAAGGGAAGGATGTTTCCACCTTCTTACCAAAGCCCACATGGAAGCAATGAAAGCTGATGCTTTGGGTGAACCTGATCAGCAGGAGACTACAAAACAGCTTTTGTCTCAACAATGTGTAAAATGCAGAGAGCAAATTAAATTTGTTTATATAGTGGCTGTTTTCTGGAAAGCTTCATGCCTTGTGTGGTAAATTGCAGAGGGGAACTTGGAATTTCCACGGGGTTGTTGACCAGCCCTGAAGGGGGTGGGAATAATGAGAACATTAAATGTGCATAATTTATGATACCCCTCTAATTGTCACTGCAAATTGCATTCCTGAAAAGCAATTCAGCAGCTGTGGTGCTAGTTTTATCAGAGACAATTCAGCTTTGCTGAGCTGGTTCATCTGGGACTCGTATTTTCAGCACAAGCCCTGTCACGGGTCTAATGTAGCGTAACCTTCTTCCCTTGCAAATGAGACCTGAGATAAAACAGTAGCTGGAGGATGCTTGCAGCGCTCGGGTGATGGGTGTCCCTCGGTCTGAACTCTGCGTTCCTCCTGGTCAGGTCCAGCTGTATTTCGCCTGCTTGCCAGAGGAGAAGGTCCCTTATGTTAACAGCCCTGGAGAGAAACACCGAATTAAACAACTTCTCTATCAGCTGCCACCCCACGATAATGAGGTAAATACGGGATTTGGGATGCACCGTCAGGGCTTAGGTCTCCCTGGCGGCTTTGAGGTGGAGAATTACCTACCTGTGTATTTATTACGAGCTTAAACCATGGCCTGCAGTGGCATCTGACCTATAAAGCCGCGCGGTGTGTACACTGAGTCCATTGTTTAGCTGTCCGGTGGGCTTGTGTGCAGATAAGAGCTGTCTGGAAGGACACTGCCTTTGCTTGTTAGGGAGGCTGGTGTCACTGCAATAAACTTAACACAAGTTGGTTTTATAGTGTTTGCAGCCACCCACCAATTACCAGGAACCTACAAATTCCTGGAATTGCATTGTAGCACACAAAAAGGATGCTTTGTGATAGTAAAAGGTTTGCATCTCAGATATGCAGTGTAATTTGGAGTAGAAGTGGAAATAACAAACAAGCTCTTTGTAAGGGAAGGGGGCGGGGGTGTCAATACTTAAGATCTTGTGCATACTCCAGTACTTAGTTGTGGGCACTTAACCATAAATCTGAAGGACAGTCTTATGGCTGATTTAGGTTCATTCCATTATTTTAGGATAGCAGCAGGCTTTGGTTTGGCTTTTTAAAATCTTATTCCTTGCCTAGACAACTCCTTACTTTAGTATGGTGGGGTTTTTTTCCCTGTAACACAAAATCTCACTCCTTACTACTTTTGTATTATGCCACATTAGCTAAATGTTAAGATGGTAGAGAAGACAAGTTGGAAAAGCTTAATGATGATTGCCAGCACACCTGATGAATTTCTTGCATATATGCACTTACTTGCTAATCTGTTACTTTAAAAGCTCAGTATCTAAAGTAAGTTCTCCCGTGTTTTCGCTGGAAGGTGAGATACTGCCAGTCTTTGAGTGAAGAAGAAAAGAAGGAACTGCAAATGTTCAGTTCTCAGCGCAAAAAGGAGGCATTGGGACGAGGCACCATTAAACTACTCTCAAGAGCAGTGATGCATGCGGTTTGTGAACAGGTAATACTACTGGTGCCACAAGCCAGCTAGCGGGCTGAAGAATGTAAAAATACAGTATCTCAATATTGGGTGTAAGCTCATCTCTGCCTGTGTCAGAACACTCAAAAAAAAAAAAAAAAAAAAAAAAAAAGAGTATTTTTGAAACTGTGTGTAAATAGAAAGAAGGTAGTGCTTGCTTAAGCAAAACACAGCCTCTGATACTCGGAATGAACTAAATCTTTGGTATGTTTCCTACTCAAAAAAAAAGTTGCTAACTCATACTAAAGTAATGACTATTGAAAACCAGGCATGCTTAAAAATGTATAGAATAAACTTCTGTTCACAAAAGGGTTGTTGAGGCCTGGAGTTTGTCTAGATCGAAATTGAGAATGTTTTTTTCCCTCTTGACAGAATTTTGGAAGAAAACCTGCATATCGGGTTTGGTGTTTTAACTTAGTGTGAATGCTAGAAGCTAGTAGTTTGGGATGGGAAGTGTGTTCATGTTCTGGTTTTGTTCCTAGTGTGGAACAAAAGTAAATGGCGGTGAAGTTGCGGTTTTTGCCTCGCGAGCTGGGCCTGGTGTGTGCTGGCATCCCTCGTGTTTTGTGTGCTTCACGTGTAATGAGCTGCTCGTTGACCTCATCTACTTCTACCAAGATGGAAAAATTCACTGTGGCAGACACCACGCTGAACTTCTCAAACCTCGATGTTCAGCCTGCGATGAGGTAAATAATGCACATTTTACAGCCAATCTACACTCCTCTTGTTCAGTTAACAAACTGCATCACTTGGGCAATTACTAACTTCAGATGCATTCGTTTAAGAAGTCAGAACTCTGCTGCATAGATGTGTTTGTAGGTGTGTTTCATTTCTTGTCAAATTGGCAATATTACAAACGATATGATAGTATTTAGAAAGCACATACCTGTTTGTATTTAGAATTGAATCTTGTCGATCGAATTAGAAAAAGGATCTGTACAAATATTCTAAAATATCATCCTGATAGCAGCTTCTCTAATGGTTGAGTACATAATAAATGTTCCCATTTATTTTTTGCTTTAAAAAGTACAGTAGTTTTTCATTTTGTTTTGGTTTTTTTCATTTTCATATAGAAAGGGTCAGAATGCTGCAGTTGCTGTGGGGGATTGTTGTTTCTATCTTTGTATTCCAAAGGCAGCTAAATAAAAATAAATCTAGCATGCAAGCTGCACCATTAGGATATTTTGCATGCTCTAACTCCCAAGGCCACTCAACTAAAAGTTTACTTTTTATCTCTGAAAAGATCATTTTTGCTGATGAGTGTACAGAAGCTGAGGGTCGCCACTGGCACATGAAGCACTTCTGTTGCCTGGAGTGCGAAACAATCCTGGGTGGACAGAGATACATCATGAAGGATGGGCGACCATTCTGCTGTAACTGTTTTGAATCTCTGTATGCAGAATACTGTGAGACCTGTGGGGAACACATTGGTAAGTATGTCCTTTTTAAGCATTAAACCTACGAATTAAGGGAAAGCCAATTTATGAAATTATTTCACATTCCAGAAGCGTGGATTGTGCAAGTGAATTTTTAGAGATACCCAAAGCATTGCTTTTTTTCCCTCTCTAGGTGTTGACCATGCTCAGATGACCTATGATGGACAGCACTGGCATGCCACAGAGACTTGCTTTTCTTGTGCTCAGTGCAAGACCTCTTTGCTTGGCTGCCCTTTCCTTCCAAAGCAGGGGCAGATCTACTGTTCAAAAACCTGCAGCTTAGGAGAGGATGTTCATGCCTCCGACTCTTCTGATTCTGCGTTTCAGTCTGCTCGATCCAGAGATTCCAGGAGGAGTGTCCGCATGGGAAAAAGCAGCCGGTCAGCCGACCAGTGCCGCCAGTCTCTCCTCCTGTCGCCGGCCCTCAACTACAAATTTCCTGGCCTTTCAGGCAATGCCGATGATACTCTTTCTCGTAAGCTGGATGATTTAAGCCTTTCGAGGGAAGAGGCAAGCTTTGTTAATGAAGACTTCTGGAAAGGAAGAGGAGAACAGGAAATGCCTGAAGACCCTGAAGAATGGGCTGAACATGAAGACTACATGACTCAGCTTCTTCTGAAGTTTGGTGATAAAAGCCTCTTCCAGCAGCCCGCTGAACTAGACATTAGGTCAGGTGAACACTGGATTTCTGATAGCATGGTCAAGAGCAAGTTGGACTTGAAAAAAAATAATCCAAGCCTAGCAAGTAAGAAGTATCAATCAGACATGTACTGGGCCCAGTCACAAGATGGCTTGGGTGACTCTGCCTACGGCAGCCACCCAGGCCCTGCCAGCAGCAGGAAAATCCAGGAGCTAGATATTGAACATGGGGCTTCAGGATACAAACACGACCAAACGCCATGGTATGGAGGTTCACTTGAATGTTTGTCTGACCTGAAACAGCAAGAACAAAGTGTTCGAGACTCAATGGATTCTTTGGCTTTGTCTAACATAACAGGTAATGGGGGGGAAAAAACGAATGGTTTTGATGGAGAGGTCAACCAAAGTATGCATGTGGGAGTATTTTGAACTGACTTTATATATCTGTGATTTCTAAAAAGCTTTAGTTGCAAGACATGCATGTAAAGTAGGCAATAGCTTTTATCAAGCACATACTCTTCCAGAAGATACATTTCTGCTACTTAAATTCTATTTAAAGTCATCTTCTTTCCTTTTGAATTCTCTTTCATTTACTTGTAAGAAAAAAACCCAAGTTAAAGAGAGTAAGAACGGTCTTGAACTATGCATTTGTTATATGCAAACCACTGCTTTAAGCAAATGAAGATTTTTTTTTCCCATACCTTAAGTACAAGAAATTGCATTATATACTGGGATAATATTAAAGATAATCTGCAAAACACTTCAGGTAATTTCCTGATTTGCTTGTAAAAATATGTAGAAAATCTGAAAGCATGGTAACCTTCTTAGCCTTAAGAAATGAGTTTTATGCGATTATCTTTCTCCATTGACTAAAGAGAAAACTGATAATCCACTTTTGTGAACCTCCTTGTCAAATGATTGAAATTAGCCAAAGGGATAAAAGTCAGATATGCAAGTGTCGTGTGTGTGTGTTTGTGTGCATGTGTGTGTTAACTGTCCCTTCCTATTTCCCTACAAAAAAACAAACCTGAGAGTTAGGTCTGAGAGACCCATTTTAAAAGTTGTCCTATCCTCTGCTCCATTCCTTTCTTTCCATAATCTGAATGATTGAAACTACTCGTGTAGCTCAGGACTGACCGCATGCTGCGTTGTCCAAGCAGTAATGAAAGAACTGAAGAGGGGTGCTCGGCTCAGGGGGCATGGGAGGAGGAGGAGGAACTAGAGGTATTGCACCTGGGAATGTCACAGGGCAGATGATGCTGTTGTTGCGGACATAGAGTCATTGGGCACAAACCTGGAGTAAACCAGGTCAGCTTACTGCTGATGCTTTTTGGAGGGTAAGGATCCTTCTTTGAGAGGCAGTAAGCCTGGCTTTCCTGTAGCAATGGCTGGAATGTTGAATTTAGTGACAACAGAAACAGGAACTATTTTAGCCTTAAAAATGGCAAGCACAGACTCTACAATAATTTTAAGTAACGCTTTTTTTCTTAGAGGCTTAGCTGTATGCGTGTTAGAGCTGTTTAAATATTTTAAACTCATTAAACTTCCACTCTTGATGTCCTAACGTTAGCTAATTCTTTGGCAATCAGAGCTAATACTTAAATGTATTAAGTCAAAACAAAGCTTATTCTTCTATGAAGCTAGTCCTTTTGGATTGAGTTCCAAAAAACACTAATAAGGTCTGCTTTACTGAAAATACCTTGTTATAATACTTACCTCTTTGATAGTCCTCTCATTTTCTGTCTCCTCCTTTCTCCACTCCCACCATAGGGGCTTCAATGGATGGAGAAGGCAAGCCACGGCCATCTCTCTATTCTCTGCAAACTTTCCAAGAACTGGAGGTAGAGGACTGTGAGAAAATGAGCAACATGGGAACTCTGAATTCTTCAATGCTCCACCGGAGCACAGAGTCCTTGAAGAGTCTGAGCTCAGAGTTGTGTCAGGAAAAGGTCTTACCAGAGGAAAAGCCAGTGCAT
Organism: Gorsachius goisagi; assembly: GCA_018403395.1. Taxonomy (NCBI): domain Eukaryota; kingdom Metazoa; phylum Chordata; class Aves; order Pelecaniformes; family Ardeidae; genus Gorsachius; species Gorsachius goisagi. Next base: position 19,372 of record BOSO01028385.1, read on the forward strand.
ATGCCTGTACTGAGAAGATCTAAATCCCAGTCTAGACCACAGCAGGTGAAGTTTTCAGATGATGTTATTGATAATGGAAGTTACGAGAACGTTGAAATACGTCAGCCTCCAATGAGCGAAAGGACTCGTAGGCGTGTTTACCATTTTGAAGAGCGTGGAAGTCGGCCTTCTCATCATCGTCGAAGAAGTAGGAAGTCTCGTTCAGATAACGCACTTAACTTGGCCACAGAAAGAAGGTGCTCTCCGAGAGAGAGATTTCGTTATTACTCCCCTCAGGATCATGAAAAATTTATTCAGAATAGAAGCTCACGTGAGATTCGGGCATATATTCAAAATGCGGAGCTGTATGGACAATATGCCCATACTAGGTCTGACTATGCACTGCGGAATCAGGTGGTTGATAAATTTTTTGGATTGTATGGTGAGGAAGATGACTCCTGGTGTTCAACTTCATCCTCATCATCTGATTCTGAAGAGGAAGGATATTTTCTAGGACAGCCAATTCCGCAGCCACGATCACTGAGATATCCATACTATACAGATGACCTTTCTGGTCCAACTACTGCGTTATCTAGTTCTCAGTTTGGACAAAGGACAACCAAATCAAAGAAGAAGAGGGGACACAAAGGAAAAAATTGCATCATTTCTTGATTTGTTTTTAACAGCTGGGAAGACCAATCAACTCTGTAGCTACAGTTCGAACCACATCTTTTTATATTAATAATTGTACTTAGGCAAGTTGCTAAGGTTCTTAATGCTTTGCCAGTGTAAATGATAACCCTGCCAGAGTTTACATTGTCCAAGTAACATTCAGAAATGTCACCCTGCCAGATGATGATCTGCTCAGATATTGCTAGGTTTACATATTATGTTTCAGCTGTCAAAATAGTGTTACTGCAGTTCTTGATACAGATGTTTCATAGATGTTTTATTTTATGCTCGCTATTCACCCGTGTTGAATTATCTCAGAGAGGGGGTTCAACAAAGATCAATAAATAAAATTGTCAGTCCTGTGCTGTAGCTATACACCCGCACAGGGTGATCTTTGACTTTTTCCTCTTACTGCCAAGAAAAGGAAGGCTCTGTACTGTGCCCTTTCTGCATTGATAAAGCTCACTCTTCCTCCTTCGTGTTTCCTTACAAAAACTGGATTTTTTTTTTTTTTTTTATTTGGGAAAGTGCTCCTTTTCCAAAGAGTCCAATATTATTAAGGAGGCAGAAATCTGAATGTGGGAGCTGAAATGCTTGAGGCCTTGACATATCCTCAAGTGGCAGTAAATGGTTTATATGTTTAAGAATTCCATCCCTCTGTAAGGGTTTTTCTGTGTGCCTGTTTAAAGGAAGATTCTAATTCAGCTGCTGGAATTGGACTTGGCTGCCAATGAGCTGCGATGGTTTTTCAGCCATGCCCCCCCACCTCCCAGCAGTGGAAGAGAGAGAGGTACAACTGCTGGAGTCCTCTGCTCCAGCACGTAACCCCATTTAAGTCAGCGAAGCTACTTATGTAACAAATACTTTCATAAAGGCTTAAGGGATTAGGCTCCACAATTGTGTCTTTTCAAATGCATTATCCAGGTTTTAAAATGTATTAGCTGCAATTCTAAATCAAAAAAACATTGATATTTATAATGTAGTATTTCATAGGCTTAAATGTATTCATAATTTAACAGTGCAAATACTAATGTACATATTGTACAGTTAAAATTTTAAAAGCTGAATATTTTTATATCCCTGAATTTGAAGAAGTTTGTTACAATATCAGACTAGATTTGTTAGGGGTTTAACAGCAGCATTATGGACGAAATATTGCTTGTATTTTAGTCAGGGGTTTTAAGTTGAAAAATACTGAAAAATGTTTAGTGCAAACCAGCTTGATTTTGTCTACTAGGTATTAAAAGCTCTGTATGCATGGTGGGGCTATGTAAATACTCTCTAAACTATGGCCCTCTTAATCTTGCAAGTGTTATTTATGGGTCAAGCAAAATGTAAACTATATAAATGTAAAAACCACACAAGCCTGGAATATATCAGTACAACAAATATGCAACTCCTGTGGATGTGGATTTCTTTTTATTATTATTAGTTACCCTCCTGTCCCAAAAAATAATTAGTTTCTGAAGCTCACCTACATAAAGGAAGAGAGCTGCTGGGTGGTTCTAGAAGGCAAACTGGCAAAAAAATATGAAGTAGTTGCCTTGAACTCATAGGTGGAGCAGGAGCTATTTTAACTTACAATAAACTTCTTCCACTGCTTTAAATAAAGTGCAGAAGTTTGTTAGTTGAATTAATAATGATATCCACCAATTAAGATAGTAAATGCTAAAGTCATTGGCTTCCTGACCACCTGAAGAAGGGCAATTAATGAAATAAACAGATCCTTCTTACCAAAAATGCCTGGAACTAAGCTTGCCCATCCTGAGGATACGGAAGTTTGGAAATAAAAACAGCCAGAAGCAAGGGAGAGAATGGATGCAGGAGTATTGGCTTCCATCAGAGAAAATAAAGCTATCGCTAAGGCTAAACCAAGCTAGCAGTTACTCATTTGTATTTTTCAGGGTAAAATAAGCAAAAGAGCCTTTACTCCTAGAGGTGGGACTTCCAGTGTAAGCCACTTTCCTAGTACAAGCAAGTCTTGCATATGTGAAAGCTGATCCAAGAAACCCTCATGCTGTATCGCACGGGCCGGTGGGCAGCTCGTGAGATGCTTCCAGCTGGCGGGTGGCTTAGGCAGTGTTTGCTTTCCCAGTGGCCAAATGCCTCTTGTGCTTTAGTGTGTTACAGCCACTAGACTGCCAGGAATTACAGGACTTGAGGAGAGAGGCTGACTTGTTAATACCTTCCCCAGGGTGCTCAAACAATGATTGGCACCTTCCTTCTTACCTGCATTTCCACGTACAGGGAACTGGCGTCCTCAGAAATGAAATGCTGCGCTGCTACCGCCGTGTTCTTTTTGGAGCAAGCAACTGTCTGACGGAGAAACGTCTCCATCATTAGTTCTGATCTTAGGCCATCTTCTGAGATGCAGCAGATGTACTCACCCAAACTGCAATGTCTTATGGAGTATTAGGTGATTAAAAAGTTCTCCGTAGATTGTTAGTTGCTTCTCAATACTTTCTTCTTTAACAAAAACCCCAAACAAAACCCAGCTGTTCAAGGCAGATCTCTGAAGTGTGTCATTTACAACCAACCTTCAGAGTTAACTTTCACATTACTGCTCTCAAAATAAATGAGCTGAAAGAGGTATCTCTTCCCCATGCCTTTACACAAAACCCAAGGATCACTTGGGGCTAAAGGTGCCATGGCTGGGCACTGTGACCTCTCTGCTCCCACAAGGGCTCTGGGTACTTCAAAATGGCTGACAGCGATAATGACAATTTCCCCCCCCACCACCACCACTGTTTTTCTTGTTATTTTTCAGCTGTGAAGCTTTGGCAGTGGATAGAGGCCTTTCCTTGTGCTCAGTCTTACTCAGAAAAAAAAAAAATAATTCAGAAGCACGTTTGCCTGTGCAAGGGGGCAATAAACCTCCTGTCCCGGTGCCGCGCAGTTCCCCAGGCCCTGTCCCCTCAAGAGGTGACTGGGCCACGGCAGGCAGGGCCGGGGGCAGGCAGGGCTGCACCGCACCCTGCTGAGGGGAGCAGCACCCCGGCGGCTGAGCAGCTTGTCCAGAGCTGGTTTAGATGCCTCTGCACCGAGGCGTGCACCTATTCCTCGCCTCTGCCAGGCTGCAGAACCACAAGTAATTAAGAGCCTTGGAAAACATTCAGGAAGCGCTGTTCTGCTGAGGAATGGCCTGCTAAGAAGCATTCACCTCAGGGGAAGAGTACCAGGTACGTGTTACCACGCTTAATGAAAGAGGGGCTAACGTGTTTTTATCCACTTTAAAAATGCTGCACCAAGTTTGAAGATAGCCATAAAACTTGGGTTAGGTTTTTTTCAGCTTGAAACAAAATTCTGCTTCATTGGTTTTATTGTTCACTTCCTATGAGAAATGTTTCTAATCGATTCTTCCACCTTAAATATAAAGAGAATGGTATGGGATATAGTGTCTGCTACCAACCAGCACAAGACTCAGATACAATCACCAAGGCTGTAAATTCTGTTCTGTGTTATTAGAAGTAGTACCTATATTCCAAGTGGAGCTTATAGCCCAGTAGGCACCTAAGCACCACAAAGCCGCTCGCTCACTCACCCTCAGTGGGATGGGGAGAGAATCAGAAGGATAAAAGTGAGAAAACTCACGGGTTGAGGTAAAGACAGTTTAATAAGTTAAAAAAAAACCCAAACCAACACCAAACCCCAAACAAACAAACAAAAAAAAACCCCAGTTGCTCACCACCAGCCAACCAATATCCAGCCAGTCTCTGAGCAAGAGCAGCCCTGGCAAACTTTCCCCCTCCTGCACTGATTATATTGCTGAGCATGATGTCATATGGTATGGGATATCCCTTTGGTCAGTTGGGGTCAGCTGCCCAGGCTGTACCCCCTCCAAACCTCTTGCCCACCCCCAGCCTACTCGCTGGTGGGGTGAGGTGAGGAGCAGGAAAGGCCTTGACTCTGTGTGAGCACTGCTCAGCAGTTACTAAAATATCACTGTGTTACCAACACTGTTTTCATCACATGCAAAACATAGCCCCGTGAAAGTTACTACAAAGAAAATTAACTCTATCCCAGCCCAAACCAGTACAACCTTGACAACAGTGAGAAATGTTAGGGCAATACATTCTGCTCATTCTCATCAAAAGAGGAAACCTTGCACAGAAAACAGGGTCGCAAGGAACTGATCCTTCTCTGACACATGGTATCACCTCCCCTCATATCTGCAGTGGGTTTATTGTTGATTTTCACCCCAACTACCTACGTTGTCACTTTAAGCTGCGAACTCACCCAGTGAGGTTACAGATTCATTCAGAACTGCTCCAGCCTCAGCAGGTAGCATTGAATTTCCACGCTCCTTTCCTTCCTTTTCCTTGTCCCTTTTTATTCTTTTAAAGGTATCTGCTCATTAATGAGCACAAGGAGTAAGGTTTTTTTTTTTTTCAGGAGTTCTTAAGGTGACAAAGAAAATAAATTCCTCCAGCACAGCATCCAGTTCCTTCCACCAATGTTCTTCCTACTCCCTTCCCAGGAGCCCCATCAAGGCTGTCCACAAGACCACAGACAACTTTTTACATAGATATGAAATAAACCCAAAGTACATGTTTGTTTCTATAGGAAACAAGACTAAAAGCCATGTTTCTTGCTTAAGTTAAGTGATTGGCATAATATTTCACTTGGATCAACAGAAAGCATACATCACAAAAGGTTCAACGGCAACATTCAACATAATGACTATTAAATGGAAAACCAGTTATCTATCACTCATGAATAGGAATTAAACCTTTCACAGAAATAGCACTTCTAAAAAAATTCAAAAGGCTCCTTCATTCATGAGTAAAATTTAATCCGTTTTAAAAAAAAAAGTCAGATTAAGCTAAGGACAACCTAGCAAACTTCTGAAAGATCTTACTGACCTATTAGCTAATCTAAAAAACCCAAGAATATTGGCTGATAGGTTGGGCTCAAAGAGTTATAGTAAAGGGGGTTACATCAGGCTGATAGCCAGTCACCACTGGGGTTCCTCAGGGCTCAATTTTAGGGACAGTGCTCTTTATAATGTTTTTATAAATTATATGGACGCAGCAGTCAAATGTACAAAAGTTTGTCAACAATACTAAACTTGGAGGAGCTGTGGACTCCCTCGAGGGTAGAAAGGCCTTGCAGAGAGATCTGGATAGACTAGAGAGCTGGAGAGTAACCAACCATACAAAATGTAACAAGAGCAAGTGCTGGATTCTCCGTCTGGGATGGGGTAATCCTGCTTATACGTACAAAATGGGGGACAAAAGGGTGGAGAGCAGCCCTGTGGAAAGAGATCTGGGTTGATGGCAACAGTGTGCCCTGGCAGCCAAAAGGGCCAACCTTGTCCTGGGGTGCATCAAGCACAGTATTGCTGGCCAATCAAGGGAGGTGACAGTCCCACTCTGCACTGCACTGGTGTGGCGCCACCTGAAGTACTGCATCCAGTTTTGAATGCCTCCATATAAGAAGGACATCAGACTATTGGAGTGTGTCCAGAGGAGGATGACCAAGATGGTGAAAGGTCTCAAGGACAGTTATGAGGAGCAGCTGAGGTCACTCAGCTTGTGCAGCTTGCAGAAGAGAAGGCTGAGGGGTAACCTCATCGCAGTCAACAACTTCCTCACAGGGAGCAGTGGAGGCGGGGGTGCTGATATCCTCTCTCTGGCGACAAGCAATAGGACAGGAGGAAATGGAATGAAGTTGTGTCAGGGGAAGTTCAGATTGGGCATTAGGAAAAGGTTCTTCACTGAGAGGGTGATCAGTCACTGGAACAGGCTCCCCAGGGAAGTGATCACAGCACCAAGCCTGTCAGAGTTCAAGGAGTGTCTGGACAACGCTCTTAGTCATGTGGTTTAGTTTTAGGTAGTCCTGCAAGAGGCAGGGAGTTGGACTCAATGATCCTGATGGGTCCCCTCCAACTCAAGATATTCTAGGATTCTAAGATAGTAAACTTGGGTCTTACTTTACAGAAGAACACTTGAAAAATCAGATATTTTTATCATAGTAAATTTAATCAGGCCTCTAACAAAGGAGACTCCTAACAAACTGTACAGTAATGATGGACATTTTTAATGAAAAATATATTAAATATGATTTCAGTATTTTTTTCATCAGTATTTCTAACCCAAAGCAGAAACTCTGATGTAACACCCTGGAAGGGCTCTTGGTCCTGTAGGCAAGTAGTGAAGCGCTGTAGTTACACTTCTGCCTCAGAGAAGACTTTGCCTCTGGTTTCATAGCTGATCTTGGTAAGCCAGGTTGTTGCAAGAAGGGGCGGGTCAGGTCTAGCTACTGTGCCACAACAGGTTGCCTCTCTTCCTCCCTCCCCCTGCCCAAATTAGCATCCTGTAGGATCTGTGAGCCGATTCCCACTCACTGCGCAGCCCACGTAATCCCAAGTGCCAACAAGGTAAGTTGTAGGTCATCTCCTTTGAGCAATGTGAACTCTTAGAAACCAACAAAAGCCAACTGCAAAACCACACCCTACTGACATTAAAACTAATCAGGCATCTCAGGAATCTGATGTAATACATATTTAATATAGCATATCAAGATTTGCATGTGTAAGATGCTGTGATACATGCAGTACCTTGTAGACGCAAAATCATTGCTATTTCTTGTATTTTTCTGCAAGCCATTCTGATGAAATCTGAGAAGCTGTCTTGATAAGGGGGCTGAATTCAATTACTTTTTCATTTAAAAATACTGTGCACTTTGGAAATGGTGAGCTTTAGTCATTAGTCCTTTTACAGAGTTTCATGTGGTTTTAGATGCAAATGTATACAAAATAATCATGCTCACACTTACCTCTTTGTGATTGTGGACCCAAATTATTCCTTTCCTAAAACATTCATAAAAGACAGTACCTTATTAAATGTAAAGCTGTGCACAATCCAATAGTCAGGACACTGCCAATGAGTCCTGGATATTTGTCATCACTGAAAACTAATCATGAAGCACAGGCATCCTCTTGACTCTCCTCAACCACTGCTCCCCAACTACAGGTTGCTCTATCAGGCCAAAAGTGGCTCCAGACATTACACAGACTCGCTTAGGTTTGAAATGATGATGAATTTGGGACCTTAGGGTTCACCTTCCCTTTACATCTAATTCAAAGCAACTTGGAGTTACTAAAGAGACATGAGTGCCACTCGTTTGCCTTGCCTCACCTGGCCATCCCAAATCCCTGTGCCTTCTTCATGTCAGACGTAAAGATTCCACAGCCTCCCAACTGTTAAAACTAATGCATAAAAAGTGGTGAGAAGGCGTAAGGGGGAGGGGGAGAGAGTAGAAGGGACCATTCCCTGCTCAGTGGCTGCCTGCAGTTACACTCTGTAAGGTGTAGTCAAAAGCATAACAAAGGAAACATTTAGTTGCAAATATTGACAAAAAATGGAGTTAATCCTACATAATACTGCTTACTAGTAATGACTCACAATATGGAAAACACCAGAATTTAAAAGGCATTTGCAGAACCTGCAATTAGAGCAAAAATACAGCACTTAGGTCAAGTAGTTAGAATGCTCTGGCAGTCAGAGACTAGAGATAACCCCTAGCGTGATTTTACAGAATGAACCTGAAATTTAAAGTTAAACTATAATAAATAATTTAAATCAGAGTTGCGAACAATTTTGCAAGTCTTCCCTTCCTATAGCATATATGAAAACAAGACATATTTCTGCATAAGTTGAGGAATGAAGAGCTGCTTCTTGTTATTTTAATAAAAAATACAGTGTTTGAAGTTACACTTATAAACATCAAAACATAAGTGTACATCCATCAGACTGAACATTTTTTCCTAGGTAACTGTGTAAAGGTTTCAAAAATAGTTTGTCACTTTACAGCATTTTTGAAAAGAACATCCTTTCAAAGGAATATATGTCAAGAAGTACAGGTAGGAAGAATACAATTGTGGAGACCACAGTGAACAAGATAGAGCCACCTGAGCTACTACGAAGGAGTGCAGGCCTTGGGTTCAAATCTCCAACACGATCTCCTCTTTCCCCGCAAAAAGCAGATTTATGTATTATGGCATAAACAATGCAGAGGATCTAAAAGCGTATTTTTGTCCTTAGTATGAGCCCTCTTTGAAGGATTCTGACAGATCTTGATTGGCAGCATCATACTGAGCAATGAAATGTTTGAGTTCTTCAATGCATCGCTCACCTATTTCATGCAAATTCTGCCTCAGGGCAAACTGAATGGACTTCTCTAATGATGGATCTTTATCAATTAGCATCTTCACTACCATGCCAAAGGTTTCACAGTCTTGTCTGTAGACCTAGGAAAAAAACCACATTTTAGGAAATTATTAAATGCAAGACTCTTTACATTAGCACACCAACAGCCCTCATTGAGCTCAGTGCTACTGCAGATCCAAACCAAAGAATATTGGATTTAACACGAATTTCAACTGTAAGACGTATTTGCCTTTTCCTCTCTTCTGACCAGCCCTAATACAAACATTACTAGTTCAGAACTATCTGGATGAAAGAAATAACATTTATTGGAAGAAATGCCTTAAAAATACAATACGTTCCTCTTGCAGCAATATTTCATAAATAATGGCAAAGTGCAAATGCTAAAGCAGATTTTCATTGCAAATACATGTAAAATGAATTTAACTGTAGCATGTCTAGCAACCTCAGTCTTTATACAAAGCAGCAATAACTTAGTCTGTAATCTTCCCTAATATTTTAAATACAAGTACATTTAAATAATTTCACCAAGTCATGCTTGTTTGTTGGGTATCTGTTTGTCATAGAAGTCCTTGACAAACATTTTAACTGCATTGGTGATTCAACCTCTAAGGACAAGAGAAATCTTGGCAGTGGTTTACATGAACCCGTCTGATCTTGTGCTGCATGTAGGGAATGAAGAGTTTGCAAGTCAGTTACCACCACACCATGTTATTCATAAGGACCAGTCCAAGGGCAGCTGAAGCATATTCATGTCAGAGGAGCAGGAAAAAAAAACCCCCAACTTTCTGCATACTTATTAAACTATACTCAGAAACACAGTGATTTAACAGGATACCTTTAATAAAGACAGTTCTCAAATGTTTGATAGTATATTCTATAATAATAGTTTAAAATGAGATCCGCTTTTCAAACACCGGTTGGCAAATAGAAGAAACCCTTTTGGAAGATACTCCTTTTCAATAGAGATTACAAAAAGAGTAGTGCAGCCCAAAACAAACTGGAGCTAAACATCTTGAGCATGGAAACGGTGTGCATGTGGCATTTTTTCTGAGAGGGGATTTATTTCCTGCTTTGTATGTTTGGTTCTTGGGTAGTAAAATATCAGCAAGAAACAGACTCTTGGAGTTCATGTTCCACAGCAAGTGAAACACAGTACTTGCTAAGAGAACTTCAAACACAGCAAATTTGGGTTTCTTTTTATCTGACCCTTTCCAAAGAAAAAGCTCAGGAAGAATTGCTGTATCTGATTAGCCATATGACAGACAGATGGTATTTCACTCGGGATAACTCATGCCTTTCAAGTACTTGCAGCGTGCTTGCTAGCACCTTCACAGAATGATTTCTGAAAGGTTTTTTTCTCCCCACCCAGAGCCATTATGTTTTGGGGAAACAGTTCAAAACTCCCTCCCTTACTTTATGTCTATTTATCCTATTTTATCACCTTTGAAGTGGTCAGACCAAGGACTTGTGAATGATTTTCCACAAGTAAACAAACCTGGTAACTGTCAATCTTCAGAGGACGCTGTGCAACACCGGCACGAGTGAAACCCTGACACTAATCAAGGACACAGATGCATCACCCCATCTTTTGTATGGGAAGGCACCCAAAGCTACAGCTGAAGAAATGCTCTACTTGGTCTTCAAATGCTCTACTTGGGTCTTCAAATTAATGGCAAATAGTGCTATCTGCTATTTCCCTGACACACCAGAAAGAGCTAACCCAGATGAAATTCTCTGACCCACAGCATAGAAATATGAGTTCAATCTAAGTACGTTCTTCAAAACTTTCACAAAAGATTTGGAGGAGAATCAAGACAGCCATCGCTGCTGCTGGTCTGGAGTCACTTTGCTATCACAACAACCTGAAAACTAAACACCTTCATCCAGGAGATGAATGGTTTCAATACTTTCTGACAAAAGACTTTAAAAAAACCCAACAGATTTGACCTAAAATAAGGGAAGAGGGTGAAGGTGGAGCAGGAAGGCAGTTCTAACAACAGAAAACAAAGGAAACAGCTCAGCTCCTCTAACAATGGAGCAATTTTCCCTCAACAAGCTTTCTACCCCAGCTGCTAATTCTGATCCTCCTGGTGCAATCTGCCTCCTCCCCAGTTGTGCTGATAAACCTATTTGTATAGCTGTGACGTAAATTGCATCACTGAGATGATCCCTTTTACAATTACTTCCCCCCCAATTAATGTGATTCAGTGATTCAATTCTAAAACCAGATGCATCAGCACAACTGAAAGAACTGTGAACCACAGTCATGAAGTGCAAATAACTTCATAAACCAGTTTGCATCTGAAGCCAGTGCACAAGTAACAACCCTCAGGGAGAAGTTACTATGCTTTGCTGAAGGGAGTAGAGACTATCAATTACAAGAATATCAATTACTGCTTAATCGACTATTTGGGAAAAAAAATACAAACAACTTTTGAAAAAATTGTGAAAGCACTCAAAGCTCTCGAAAAAGATGGTGGTGTGGCATATTAAAATCCATCTTCTCCACAGAAGAGGAGGAGGCTATTTGTGGAAAATAAGCCAATAATGGGATGCTTAAGGAAGAAAGAAAACCACAGAAAAAACTGAAAACAAGCAAAAAACCTCTCTGTTGGAGAAAAATACTGGAAGAACTTACAACCCAACAACGTTTGAAAATATCCCTATCTTTAAAATTACATCTGATACTGATTTTGAGCTCAGACCACAGAAAGCTCATCTGTAAACATCTGGAACTAAAACCTGAAAATGATTCCATGTGTGTGGAAAGAAGAAAGAACATTTTTATACTGAAAAACAAGAAAGGGAGATACCAAAGACATGATTATTCTGTCTGATACATACGTCAGGTATTCCTGAAAACAGCTAAAGCCATAGGGTGATCATTTACCAAGGCCATAGCATACTTTTATTCTCTGACCTAAGCTACAGCACCAGCACAATGGAAAGAATGTGTAACACTTTAGTAAGCATATGAAGGAGAAGCAGAAACCACTGTTCTATTCACAAATAAATATATAAATATATTTATATTTATTTTATATATACACACACTATATATATAGAGAGAGCCTTGATCTTCCAACAAATGAGACTTTTATAAGCTGAATTCAGGTTCTCTTTGAAGAGTTTTCCAAAATCAGCACATCTGGCATCTGTGAGCTCAGAGGATCAGAAATATGGCTACTTTTATATTATTCTTGTGGCATTTTAGCTCTTTTTCTTCTTACATAATAATAACATAGAAACTCTGGCTGAGATCAACCACTGCGCTAGTCTCTGTATAAACACCTAGGCTTTGTCTAGACCCAAATCTAAAGGTATGATGCACCTGCAACACGTTAGTGAATACTCCTCATATAGCTGAGAAAACTAAACCAAAATTTGCACTTAGAACTGTTTAAATACAGCTAAAAGACATTTACTTCCAGATCTAGCTACAGCAATGGAGACGTTAGTCCCCCAGGTTGGAGGTGATCACCAGTTGGACATGATCAAGCGCTAGAACTCACCAGGCAGAATGAAACTCTTGAGAACTCCCTAATCTGCATCTATGCAATGTTTTCACAGTTAAACAAAAAGCACCATCAACAGTGAATTAAATTACAATGTATGACACTGGCATGGCAGCGATGAAGGATACCTCATATTCTCTTTTTCCAGGTCAGCTCTGGGACATCAACCTCTGGTGGGGAAGAAGAGGGGCAGAAGCAAGCAGATGAGGACTGCTCATTTCTTAAGACTGCTACATCCCTCCTGCAATCACAATCTAAAAATGGCCTTGGCTTCAACCAAAGAAAACATATGGAAGGACTCAGCTGATGGGTGGAGAACACTGTCACCAAAAACTTGGTTGTACATCTTAACTCTGGGCGTGGATGAAATTATACCTGGCTAGGGAATACCTTGATGACATCTCTACTACTCACTGACAAACTCCGCATCACTTCCTTTCTGCGCCTAGCACAGCCCCATATTCTTCTCTGAAACTATTACAGAGCTGCCTGTGTATTTTGCGCAACAGAGCTGTTGGACAACATAAACAGTAATGAGAACAAAAACTAGAACTTAAGATGTCCTCCCCTGCAAGTGACTACAGTCCACGGAAGAGTATTGTCCTTGGTCTCACACCTGGCCAAAAAGCAGCTTCATTTAAACAGCAAGAGTAGACACAATATTCAAAGAGGATGAGGCCAGGAAAAACAGTTAAAATAGAGATATTCACAGCCCTTATTTCAATGATCCACTTCAGACTTTCCTCAGCTTAGCTCTACAGTCTGTGCTTTTTAATTGCTCAAGGTGATTTAGAACAGGTAAAACTAGAGCTTCTGTTCTAAGCAGCCTTTGAAGAAGAGGGAAGCAAGGGAGAAGCTCCCTGATAATTGGAAAGACCCTCAGGAAGACTGGTCCCACCAGGCTACAAGTTACCCTCTGTACCTCCCATGTCCTCAGCTGGTAGAAAGTACAACCAAGAAGCAAACAGGAAATGCAAATTTCTCCCCTCTGTCTCAGAAAGGACTCAACTGAATCTTCCTTCCTCATTTCTGGGAGAATTGTTCTCATGAATGTGCTTTATTTTATATAAAAGTAGGAAACATTAACTATCTTCTCCAGCTATAGTTTTGAATGAGTATGACTGTGGCACTTTTTTGGAATGCTCTTGGCTTTATGCACATGTAAAAGCCTCTTGAATAGGAATCAAGAGACTTGGGCATGCAAAGCTTGAGCAGCTTTATGCAAGAGATGGGCAAATTCATTGCAATGCAGAAGGTGGTACTTCTGCCCACAAACACAAGCAGGACCAACAGGCACGAGGAGGGCAACATCCATTAAGTGGATGTGATGATTTAGCAAGTGCAATGGATGCCCATGATTGAATCTGTAATTTCCAACACCCCTTGCTCTTTTTCATCGCCATCCTTCCTGCATTTTTGAGTATCCTTGTAATTCCATACATTTACGGATTCATCTAACGCTTTCTCACCTCCACCAGCATTCCTTTTTCACAGCAACACGATGCAACTCTAGGCTCTCTGAGCAGCTCTGTACCCTACGTATACAGCCCACCATCAGTGCTTGTGAGTCAGTGCTCGAGATGCCTGTTCATCCAGATGCTCCTCAACCAGAAAGCCAAAGACCCTCAAGGCTCAGTTCACACGGGGAAAGGAGTTAGGATTGTGGCTCAGAAACCATGTTAAACAGCCTGCAACCTTTAGATACCAACTCACCCTTGAGAAGATCCAACATGCCCAGCAATCACAATCTTGTATCTGCGATTCATGCAAGTATTCATTTAATGTATTATCTTTCAGAAGACAGCAACTTTTCAGTTACTAAGGGCGCATTTCCCACAAGTATCAAATACCCCATGCAAGAGGGAAAGAAGCAACATGCTCACTGGTAGTTGTTCGATTTCTGACAAAGGCAGAGCTTGAACTTGCAGAGCACAAGCACAGCCCAGGTTTGAAAGCCATACCACATCCCCTCCAGACACCCCATTAATGAAAGAGTGAACCTCCTGAAATCTCTCTTGCTTCAATGATGACGCCCCAGGGCTCCTCTACACCAGACAAAGGTAACAGCTTTTGCTCCCCCAGCTAAACCACCATAGCTAGCTTGGTACAGCCCTCCGGTGGTATGAGCCAGCTTCTTATTTCCCCCTCCTCAGCAGACCCAAAATAAGTCTGGCAAAGCACTCTTCTGTTAACACAGCCGCATCTATGCCAGGTTTTCTGGCATGGGCAGACTACGAGGTACAATTTTTCTTGTACTCCTAACTAAGAGCTATGCTAAAAGATTTTGTAATGTAGACCTAGATCTAAACTGACTGCATATGCAGTAAGATTTTGCATTATAATTGTGCATATAAACTCTAGCGAATTGGGAAACTACTATACATTGCATGATTTCAGCAAAGTGTTTTCTTTGCCAAAGACATCTTTTAGAAGAAATTATTACCTCTCCCCAAATCACTACTTTTTAATTTATTTACATACTATCTTGGATTTTTCTCAACCATGTAAATTAGACTTTATCAACCTACCCAAAATTTACGCTCCTCAAGTACAATAAGCTAATCCTCTACTGAAAGAGTACAGAGCAATTTTCATTACTGCAGCGGCAATGTAATTGTACTGTTATGTTTATGAGCACAATATATAAATTTATAGCTCCATAGTGCAAAGACTGCTCAGAACTGTCATTAAACCACTTGCAGACAATTTCCATGATCAAGACATTTAAAATTGGTATTCTACCAAGATGAACTATTTTTATGGTTACAAAAAAGCTAAATTAACGTACAACAAATTTAATCCTTGGTTACAATACTGGTATACAATTTTTAATTATAAAATATCAACAAGTTATTCCTTTCTTAAAAATGCATTAACAATTTTGCCTTGAATCTATGTAATAATTCCTGCACCCATTAATCAATGTGTTTATAACCAATTAGATATTCATTGAAATGCAAATTGGGGGAAACAAGTTATTTAATCTACTATGTAATAATGAACAATTTCATGTTAATTTGCTACTTACTGGAGACATGCAAAATATTAAAGTTATTTCCACTTAAACGCAATTCTGCCTCCCTTTCCATAGAAAGTTTCAAGTGCCTGGTTTAATAGATTTAATCAGCTTTCAGCATGTAAACCCACCATTTTTGGCATCTGAATACCTGACTGAAAGGTCTGCTGGAAGTCCCTCATGTGGAATGGATGCTGATACAGCCATCATTTTAAAAGAAGCGTGAATTCGTATTATGAACTCTGCTTTGCCCTCAAGGACCGGGGCTGGCAACGTGGGGGGCAGCACACAAGCACAGTGCAGCAGGGAGGGCGCTGGGAGCCGCAGCTGAGGCCACCCAGCTCTGAACTCCCCAGGAGCCAGTCGCTGCTCCCCACACGGGGCCACGGTGCTTCTGTTCAGGTGGTCTACAGCATCTTGCTTCTAGGACACAGCATCTCCTGCCTGCAGTTTTATTTATTCCTTTGATCAAACTAATTTGAAAGAGGAATGCTGTCTAACACAATGCCACTGCAAGGCTTCCCGCTTCATTTTAAAAGTAGAACCCTAGTATGAAAAGACATGGAAAGTGCTCTGCAAAACTGGGGGGTGGGTGTCTATGTCTACAGTAACAAACTCTCTGCTGAGTTTACACATACATGTTAAGGCTGAAACCCCTGAAGAGTCAGCTTGGGTCCTGAGACACCGCTCTGGTCTTTTCCATGCTGTGTAATACACCGGGAAGAAAACATGCAGGCCAAATTATTTACTTGCATGAAACCATTATCTCCAGTTTAAGCTCAAGACACCATCTGGATGCTCTTTCACTTCATATCATGCCCCTGGTGACACCTTTGCAATTACCATGAAGTCATGGGGTTTGCACAGGGTGGAGCCATTGGCAGCCCAGGGGAAGCCCTGGCTCAGGTGTGCAATGGCTGCAGGACTGCCCGAGCAAAGCCACGCTGCCTTGGCTTCGGCACGTCAGCCTCATCATCTATGGCTTCTATTGCGCAGGGCCCTCTGCCTCAGCAACAGGACTTGTAATCATCACCTCTGTAGAGAAGCACCATCCCTCCTCAACTCCTTTCTTATTCCCTTCACCATCCAAACAAAAAAAAAAAATCACACGTTTTTGTAAGTTTACTCAATGCTTATAAAGCAATCTAACAATGGAACATACAGCTTTCGTATGACACTGTTGAGCACAGCCAAAAAGTAATAAAAATAAAAAGCAATTAAAAAGACAAGTCCTCGACAACCATAGTGTTTACAGCTCCAGTTACACAACAAGGACAAATCTGTCAAGCAAGGCTATATAATTCTAAACAACCATAGCAAAAAACAGCCAAGTTGGTACCTTTAGAAACCTGTTCATACAAACTATTGAACTGTCTCAGCTCTCTTTTAAGTCAAAGCGAACAGGGAAAGCATCACATACAAAGGGTTCACCACAGTGCAAGATTAACCTTAAACTGCTATGACCTGTACTGCCTGGCAATTAAATTAGTAACTGGAAAGTTCAGCAACAGAGTTCTCATTTATTAAAACCTACACTTTCCAAATAGTTCCCCATTGCTTTAAAATTACTACAAACAAGTTCTCAATAAGATGTTTACTTTAGATACATTGCTAGGAAATCCATATATTTACTTTAATAATTTTTAATACTACAGTGAAGGACTTTAAGCAAATGTTTAAATGAACAGGAATTGATACACAATGAAAATGTACATGACGATACACTTCATTTAATGTTACATTTTGGCAAGAGCAAGTGCATTACTACTACTTCAAGAAATGTCTTGCTCAATGAAGCAGAAGTAGCTCCCATGTGGGAGAGCAAGGACTATTATGTTACATGGTTTTACTGGAGATAATTCTTTACTAAACCAATCAGACCACATAATAACAGCATTCTAACACCAGCTACAGGCCCTTGGAGACCAGTTTGTGTGTGGCCTAGATTTCATAGGCTTATTTACAACAGATGTGTTGGATGAGGGTAGTGTTACTTCATATATTAGCTTGTGTGTTCCTTAGGTAAAACAGCAGTATAAGTTCTACCTCTTACATATTCTTCTTATAGAAAGTGCATGCCTTCTGCAAGCAGATGATAAATCTGAATTCAACTAATCTGTAGCAATTACAATTCATCAGTTTCTAAACCTCACTAGAAGTACTGATAATCTCTTGAAGATATATCAATGACATCTTTTCAGCTCACGTATAAGAATACCTAGCTGTATGTTTAAGAACGCCCAGCTACAAACAACTGTGCAGCTAAGTCCCAAAATTGTCTGAAAGAGCAACAAATTATATATCTATTAATTTCTCTTTGTTCTGTAATGATGTTCAAGACTAGAAACTGCATTTTCATAGGACAAGAAATGAAAACAAAATCCTAAAAGCTCTCTCCTCTCTGACGGATGCTAAAAGAATCCTATTACTTGAAATGCACCAGTTCAGGATTAAACAGGAAATAATCAGCTTTATGCCAAAGGAAGGACCTCGCCCTGCAAGTTTTTATTTATAAAATACTGAATTGATGGAAAGCTATTTCCTAAATCTGCTCCATGGTAAACTTATTGCTCCATCCAAAACAGGAAGGGTGAAGTTTATCTACAAAAGACTCTATGTTAATTCTCTTGTTAAAAATGCTTTAATAGCTTTCGGTTATATCCACTGACCATAAAGGAAAGCGATATTGATTTAAGCTTCAGCAGAATAGGCTGTATATTAACAGCAACAATTACATGACAAACCAATCTTCCTTGTCCTAAAAACCCACAAATATTTTTGTATGGAAAACAGAGTAGTTTAAAATCCACATATATGGACTGTGTTGCAGTCTAGGTCAGCAATGATGGATTTGCTTTTACCAAAAAGTGACTTGTGGTGATTTAGTTTTCCCTCAACAAAAGTCTTCACACTTTCAATTACAACAAATATCCTCAGCTGCAAATACTCGTAGATTCAACATTCTGCATTAAGAAGGCTCGTTTTTGTTAATGGGCAAGACAGAATTTTATCCTGAGGTGTGGATCACCTGTATTTTCTTCAATGGCACAATGTAAACGAGCAGCAAGAGAAGAAAACAAAAAAATAAATCTTCCCTTTCCGATTAAGAGCAACTCCCAGCAGACCAGCTGCACAATTAACTGGCAGCAGCACTGTTGTTATTATAAACTCAAAGCTAGTGGATCGATGAGTTTAAGAACCAGCCCTTAAATGAGAAGCCTTTCTCACCATCACTGTCTAAAGAGCAACTTTTTTTAAAAAAAATTCTTTAATGGGTAAAAAAAATGCTAAAGCATATTTGGATATGCATGCCAAAGGCTAGGTTTTTTAATCATGTGCAGCATAAGGAAAATACTACACAAAATAAGTAAGCTACTGTGTGTAATGGACAACTTTTCAGAAAGGAAAAGCAACAGCTGCAAGAAGAAAAACAATTACTTAGATTACCAACATTTTATTACTTAGTTTATGTTAAACCTTAAGGTTTCTGAAAGTTTAGAATTACTTCACACATTATATTAGCCTCACAAATCAGTTTTATTAGTGCTTCAATAACGGATCAAATTTTTCTTCACGTCGAAGCCATGGTCCTGTCTCTACCCTCTAAATAGTCACTCTCATCATTTACTTTAAGTACTCATTTCAAATATAAAATCAAATAAAGGAAAAAGTAAGCCAAGGACATATTTTTGAAGACTTCTGTAAGCCTCCCCTGGCTTGTGGATGGGTATCTTTTTCCATATGCAGCTGTGATGGCTGAAAAACCTATTCCCCCTTCCCAGCTGTCACCATCCCCATGCCAGAAATCATCACCCCACTTGTTTGTGTGAGCCAGCAATAATACAGGATTAAATCCTAAAATTGGTTTTTAGTCAAAATCAGCCGGATTAGGACGTGTGCTAGCACATCAGTTGGGCTGCAGGGAGAAATCACCTATTCTGGGCGAGAAGGCAACAAGCAGCTATAGATGACATCCAGAAAGGATGTTTTTCTATAGCCTTACTGGTGTGTCCAGTCTCCCCAAGCTCACCCAGGGCTGCTCATAGAACTGCTACCTAACCTAGACAGACAAAGCGTACAGGGTCGGTGCTGAAACGACCACATACCTTAGCATGTATCTCCAGTCAAATACAAATTATATAAAGAAACAGAACATAAAGCAAGCATAATGGCTGGGGGAGGAGCAGGTCAGAAAGGCTGTATGATGAAGCCTGACCTCTCATTGCAAATATATTCATTCCTTCTCTATTTTTAGCATTCCACACCCAAACTACCCCTCCTTCTGAATCTGTTCCCACAATTCTAGCTATTTCCACTTCAATTTGGAAGCAGAAATCTGATCCAAAAATTGGTAAAAACAGAAAGCATATCTCTCCCCAAAGAGAAAGCCAAAAGGAGTAGAGATTGTCTTTTATGGTTAGTAAATCATATGTCTTAGGGCAGCGATTACCAATTGTGGTTCCAAGGGAACATAGTAGGAGTTCTGCATTTACTCAGTGGATACACCACTGACTGTATCCCACAGGACTTGGAATTAGTTATTTGATAAGTTTGGGTTACAGATCGTAAGTAATATTGAAGAATCACAGCAATTAGCTAGTTCAAAAAAGCTTGGGAATCACTGATTTTTAAATTGTGACTATTTTTCCATGTGAAAAACAAGCTTATTTTGTATTTAAGAAGATCTTTTGAGACCAAGAACATTGGCTATTTCCTCATTACATGCCTTATATTAATGAGATAGTTAAGCAATGCTGCAGCATTTCAGCACAAGAACTGTTACCTATCAAACTCATTAAAGGAATGTCTGCCCTCTTCAATGCAGTGCCACTGAACATTTTCCAGAAGTTGTCTGATGGGGGTGAACTGACAGAGGACAGATTTTGGAATGAACTTGGCAAGATATGTGAACACACTTGTGACTTTTTGAAGTGTTCGCTTCTTGTCTTCAGATTCTGGCATTCACTGAAAAGCTTTGATTCTTTTCGAGTCTGCCTTCAGTCAGTCCTTGTAAAAAGTATTACGACCAATAGAAGAAAACTAGGATCATCAAATACTGTTTTGTGTTGGGTTGGTTTTGGAGGGTTTTTTGAGAGCGCTTTAGCTCTGTATTCTTCAGATAGCTTAGAGCAGCTTTCTGTGATCCCTGATATCTATAAACTGTGAAAGGGGCACAATGCAACAAATTCACCAAGTTTAAAAAAAAAATAAATATATATATATATTTCTACTATTCAATAGACAAAATTTGCACAGGATACTAGTGGTCTAGACTCAGTCCTCTTGGATTTACTTCTTGAAATGTCTTATTTATTCTAACCATAAAACAGGGAGCTGATTATGGTACCACTATTTGTTTACTAGTAATGATGGTAAAGCATCGTGTAAATTAACAAGTCAATAAAAAAAAAAATTAAAGCTAGAACAGCTGCCCAGCAACTCAGTCAACTTCCTGCAGGTTAAAGATTTGATGAGTATCACCAGCAGCATTACAAACTGTGGCTACTTCTGAGATGCAGCAAGTTCTGTCTCTAACCAACACTCTAATGTGTAGAACTCCAGCAAATCACACTGACAACTAAAGATATGGGGGGGTTTGATTCTTCAACTAAGCACTTCACAAAATTTCAAACTACCCCCAACTCCTTGATGATTTGAAGATATCCTCAAATAATTAGGAAATCTGTTAAAATCTGCAAACATATATACTTTGCCACATTAATCTTATACTTAGAGATACATAGGCTATTGTTTGAATAGTCTAAAATAATTCACTTTAGGGCAGACACTAAAACAAATAATTTCAAGTCAAACAGCTAAAATCTGGGGAAGGGGTAAGCTAATAAGGAGGTAATAAAAAAGATCTAGATAATGAAACTGGAAACCACAAACTACATATGAAAGCACTTACTGAATAAAACGTACTGTTACAATCTCAATAAACTTTTTAAGGCTGTATCTCTAAGCAGAATAATAGCTGTTGCTGATGAAGTCTACTGATGCTGGATTGATACAGTGTGGTTTGGATAAGAACAGCATGGAAAGAGAGCAGTGAAGTCTCTTTTGATAAGCAGAACTAAACAGTTTAGTGCCCAAGATAAAAACAGGTTGCTAAAGGTCAAACACTTTAATGCAATAGCCAAAAGAAACAGTACCACGCCATTTACCTTTTAACCTTACTTCATACAAGATTGCCATGTGCTCTCAAAGATACAGAATAGACAGGGGTTATTCGTACAAACATATCCTGAAAAATAAGGTATTCCTCACTTCATGCAGCCTTCCAGAACTACTTTTTTTACAAAAAACCAAAACAGTTCATGCTAGTAAAGATCTGGCTGAACTACACTGTCTGGAGACAGAATTAAATGAGGAAAAACATTTAATTATGTAGAATCAAGCAAGCCAAATTAAATAAAAAAATACAATGAAAATGAATGACATTTTCTCATTTCATTTAGAAATTCCAGTGGGCTTCTTGTTTTTTAAAATCACATAAGGGTATAAACATTGCAAACTTTCTATTTTCAAATCAGCAGGTAAGACGTTTTGCTGTTTCAAGGATTAGTATCCACAAATAACTGATTTACATGGTAAACAAAGGATTATTTCATTTATTTATTTATTTAAGAGTACCATGGACTGTCTAGAATGATAACAGTAACTGTTTCATAAAAAAAACAAAAGAAAAGAAAACGTTGCCTTCGAAAGGGTCAGTCAGTTGCTTACACTCTTAATGGAGAAAATATGACTTCCCATTTGTTGGCTGCAATGCACTGAAACCAGACCTTAGAACTATTGCTTAGTTTTAATATGATCCATTGACTCATTTCATCTAACTTCAACTTAGTATTCACCTCTTTCACTTGTTCACCTCTTCTCTTTGTTCTCCTTAGGGCGTTGCATTGCTCAGCAAACTACACTTCACGGACAAGCCAAATCACTCTTCCTGCTCCAAAGACACTGCAGTTGGCCAATGCATATGTGATAAAGGAACCAGTACTACCTCTGACTACCTCCACTTCTGCCACCACAATTTTATCCGAGTCTTCCCTATTCCCTCGGCAAATCTTCACTCAAGCTCTCATATAACCTAGCTCTCTGAAAAATCAGAAATTCATTGAAGAAATTTTTCATGTCAACTGAATTATCTAAGAATCTTTGTATTACCTTGTGGCATAAATGTGCTTACATTTCATGCATTTCTATCTAAGGTAAAACACATAAACAAAAGGTATGTTTCATAACTAAATGGTAACATTATTTAAGGAACAGAAACAAACACTGCCCACTGTTACATGACAGACATATGCATACATGTTCTTTCAGAGCTTTAATTTTACATATATAATACAGTGGCTTTAAAGAATACAGTAAAAACCTATTTGCTTATGCATTACACATATATGCTGAGCAATTCATATTGAAATGAATGGCAAGCATACCAATGAAAGCTTGTACCCTTATATGCATAAAACCATACTGACACGAGACATCGAGTATTCAGACTCAGTTAACATGTTAAATGACCTTGCCTCTTTCAAAATATTAGTTGATCCACAACAGACAAAAGCAAGCTCATCACTTTATCCCTAACAGACCTCTGCATATCTTAATGTAACTCTTCAGCAATATGCATGTATATTTTTCAAGAACACTTAGCCTTACTGCACAGAAACACTTACTTAGTCAAACAACAGCAGACTGAAGAGAAACTGAAGCCTGAGATAAATGAGGCATGAGCCATGTTACTATAAGGGCACTAGACTTTCAAAAATAACCAGTATCATTTTTATCAAAAGGGTTATAAGTGATCGCATCCTGCTTTTCCTACAGGAGAATAATTTTTTACGATAAATGCTATGATTCAAAAAATTGAACAAACTGATCCATATGTAAAGAAAGAGGCTTGTGTTGCAAAACAGAGGTTACATTCTCAGAAGTCCCCAATGTATAGTACAGGTCTAAGACAAGCAAGGAGTTACCTTACATTTTCACTGCCCTGTCAAAAATACATACGTGCAAAAATTATGTTTCTCCCATCGATAAAAAAATGTATTTGGATCAATATAAATGAACACAAAGAGAATAATCTTTACAGTAGATGAGATACTTCTCTTCAGAATCACCGCTCTTGCTGCTTACCATGACATGAGTAACACCTACACAAATTAAGGCTCCAGAGCCAGCTCATTATAATGATACATGCTTTTCCCGGTAGCAAAAAGCCCACCCTGCTTAAAATAGAAAGCAACACTAACTAAAACAGAGTTTCTTTGGTAACTTATCTGGCTCATGAGAGACCATATAATTACTTTAGACTCAAGATTTTGTTGACCACCTCCCATTCCCCAAATACTGGCTCACAAATGATGTAGAAAATTCAGACACCAAGAATGCATATAGTATTTAACTAATTTTTTAAAAGTCTGTCTTATCAAATCACATATAAAATCACGA
This sequence comes from Gorsachius goisagi, assembly GCA_018403395.1. Taxonomy (NCBI): domain Eukaryota; kingdom Metazoa; phylum Chordata; class Aves; order Pelecaniformes; family Ardeidae; genus Gorsachius; species Gorsachius goisagi. The sequence goes on from BOSO01028385.1 coordinate 43,185, forward strand.
TTTTAGATTAATCACATCTGGATTAGGTACATTAATGACTCAATACTACAATAATTTTTTACATTTATTAGTGTACAGATGAGAATTGTCGCATCTGGAATGCAGATATAATTCTCTATCCAAAAGGAGACTGCAAGAATAACAAGACCAATAATTTTGCTATATATATTATGAAACATTTCACTGTGTTATTAAAAGCACAAATCACTTATGCATGGGCTCAAGAAACCAGTAGCCCAAACCAAATCAGGGGTGAGTCAGAGCTTTCCAGAGCTGAGAGTTAAACATTTAGGTATCCCGTTACTAGAAAATCAAAGGGGAAAAAAAAAAAAAAGCATTAACCAACCTCAGTGAAAGGAAACAGAATCTCAGAGTTTATCTTTGCTTCTCATTCTAGTGAAAACATAGTTTCAAGAAAACATCCTTCTATAGCTATGTACGAAAAAGGAAAATTGTACAGCGAGCTGTAGTTATGCCAAATAGTAAATTTTAAAAAGAGTATTTAAAAATTAATCAGGGCATTTTTTTTAGTTATGACCTACACTTGGGTAAGGAGATTAATAGTTTCATTTAAAACAATATTCACTTTTTTTTATTTTTAGTTGATGAGAAATACAGTAAAGTGAAGCAAATGGACAACAGAACAATCAGTGACCAACATATTTATCAAATTCTTCAGCAAGCCATTTCAGGTCCTCGATGCAGGAACGCTGCATTTCCTGCCTTACGATTGTAGCTTCCTGCAAATGCCTCGAGGGCATCCAGAGGGGAAGACACCAAGCTGGAAGCACCTGACTGCTCCCCACTTGTTTCTGGCACCAGAAATAGCAATGAGTTTTCTTGCATGATGTAGCGTCTCCACCCTCCAGCCAGGGAGAAACTCCACTGCATTTGCCCATAGGCTTCAGAGCTTCTGTGGAATTAATTCCCATCTCCACCCATGTTCTTCTTGTTCCCCATCTCTTTCTTTTCCCACCCTCTTGGCTGCAGTTCCTGAACTTGGCACAAACCTTTTTTCAACTCCAAGTCCAGTCCCACCCTTGTTCATTGCTTCCCACACTCCCAATTCCCAACCCTACCTCTCCTGTCACCACAAATCTTTTAATCTCCTCCAGACTTCCTCCACCCTCCAATTCAGAGGTCATCTCATCCCTCAGCTAGACATAGTTCCACTCCACCTCTTCCTCAGAAACTCCCGCATCCTTCTGGCCTTGCCTTCTGAATCCTCTCTTGCAACCAGTCCTCCTTGAATCCTCCCTTTGGCATGGTCCACCTCTCTCCATAGAGAAGGAACTTTGGCAGGAAGATTCCTAACTTGAGATTCACTTGTTTTCTCTCCTTTCAATTGAGTGAAAAAAACCCTGGACTTTTGTTGGGGGTGGAGAGGTGCACCAGTCATTGCCAAGAGGTGGTGAAGGTACAGTCTCCATCCCTTACTAAAAGAGCCATGGACAACACTGCCCCACCAGTAGAAGTAATCTAATTACAGGTTTCAAGGAGGATGCATCCAGCTCACAGGTTCCCCCAAATGAACAGAGACATCTCTATCTTAAACCGTAATAGAGTCTTTGTTGCAACTGTCCTTTCAGCGGCAGGTAGCAGATGCATTCAAAAGGGCATTCAGCTTTACTTCACAGCAAGTTGTGCCTTGATGTGGGAATATTTCTCTGTAATTGCACACTTCCAGTTCTTCATCACATTAGCTGACAGGCAATAAATACATAAACCATTCAGAAATCTTTTGATCTTCATTTTCCTAAAAGCGTGAATACTTTAATGAACTGTATGAGGTTAGAGTTTTAATTAAGAGACCTTTTAGTTCACAAAACTGAGCTATCTCACTACCAAAAATACTGGTTATTGTGACTGCTCTTTCCTCTCAAGATCTACTCAAGAACTTTAGGGGCTGGAGCAGCTGGGTGCCAGCTAGGTTCACAGATAGATCAAAGTTCAACTCCAACAAGCCAGCTGGAAGAAGCTGTTACAAGGGTGTCTACTGAGGCACTAGCACTCCCAAAGGAGTAAACTCTCCAAAATACGTAGAACCAAGGCTACTGAAGTTAGAAGATGGTGAGGTGCCCTAAAGGATGAAGAGAGTTCTGGTCACTGCAGCTCTAGATAGAAACTAAACAGAAGTATTTTTTTAAGTTTTATCTTACCTATGATAAAAAAGAAACAGTTATATGCAAATGCCAAAACTACCAAAGACTATTGCTTTCTATAGATTTCTGCCTAGTGATCAAATAACTTTGAGTGCCTAAGGCGGTTCAAGATACTGGAGACAGTAGTGGCTCGACACATAGTACAGCGTGGGTACTCACTTGTGGCAGCAGGCATGTTTAAGGAACCACACTGTGAATAAGAGAATTGGTCAAAGAAATATCTGCAACTTTTCATTCTTTCGCCTGATCCGATGCATAGCCAGGCTCCCAAAAGACTACTGTGCCAGTGCAGAGGACCGTACAGCACAGGGACCTAATTTCTTAAACTATGGTTGCCACCAAACTCTTTCTAACATGCAGCTGAGGTCTGCAATGGTACAAGTTATTGTTTTGTTTTGTTTTTGAAAACAACTGCAGCACTTGCTTAAAGAGGACTTTCTGATGTCTAATGAGATCCAATCACATTCTGGTCTTTCTCCATTGGACTCATAGTTGCTGCTGCTGCCTATTTTCATAAAGCTTGTAACAACTAATCATCTTGGTTTATGCCTAAATTGAATTTACTTGAAACCTGACAACAGAATCAAGAGATACACAGCACAGATACTCTGTGATTGCATAAGCCAGTTTCTCCAGGAAGCCAAGTTGAAAAAAAAAAAATACAATAAACTGGGCAAATTTCCAATTGAAGATGATCACAAAAAGCTTGTGTCAGCATCTCCTAATCTATTCTGATTCTGTGTTTAAAAATGCTTGTGTGGAGATTTTTTGCTTAGGTAGCATGTGACCAAAAAAGTTAATATATAAAATATCTACTATACTAAGGTGGTAAACTGCTTGTGGGGAGTAATTACAGTCAAGTAAGTACACACAATACCCACGTAAGTACATTTCATGTTGTAATGAAACCAAGCATTTAAGCTATCTGGGGGGCAGGAGAGGGGGGAAAGATCACTAGCGAGTCACTCAAACCATGGAGAAACAGTATCAAACCCATCTATTAAAAGTTATTAGTGTCATTCAGAGCAATACTTGAAGTTCAACAGTTCAGAAAATTAATGTATAAACAGTCCTTCTCAAGAAGCATGAGAAGCTAAAGAACCATGACCCACTTGATTTTGTCAGTATACAACTTCTGTGATTTTATAAGTCAAGTTGACTCTATCAGCCTTTCAGAGTCAAAGTACCAAGCTAAAACAGGCATGCTATAACCTTTGTCCTGTGGGAAACTTGGCCCTTGTTTTTCTGCCCTGTTTTGTGAAGCATGCCATTGGAAGTTGTGATATCCATACTAGCATATGTCCAGACAGTCAGAGAGGACTGGAAGTCCCAACGTCAGTGCAAATGAAGAGTCAAACAAAACAAGAAAGTGATCCTTGTGGGTCGGTGATACATGATGATGTGAATTAGTCATTCACACCCCAAGATAAAATTATAATGTTTTTATAATTTTAACTTACAGAAGAAGCACATGTATAAGCAACTTATGCAACAGAAGATTTCTTTTTCCCTATCATTTAGGAAACTAAGTTCCCAATTCTGATGCCTTTTGGAATGATCTTTCTAAAAACAAACAAACAAAAACCATGAAAAAGAACTAGAAGATTACTTTATATTTTAAAGGTTATAGCAAATGAGTACTTTCTATGCCAAGCTTTTAAGATACAAACCTATATAAATACCATATGCACACAAAATAATTTGAAAAAAACCCCAAACCATATAACAGTCCTCTGTAAATTGTAGCTTTTTCAGTTCAAATAATTCGTTTGCTTTCCAAATGCCATCCACTTAAAGGCTGTCAAATCACTAATGTTCACAGAAAAGAACAAGCTATTAAAAAAAGTGTGGCCTACCCATCTTTGTAACATATTGAGTTTAACCTGCTCAGTGAAACAGCTGCCAGAAGAAAGAAGACATCAGGCTAGGCACTGACATACAGAATATAAAAAGAAATAGAAATTTAAGAACCAGGTGACAAATGCAACCTGTCACCAAAGTGTCTTTGGTCACAGATGATCCTAAATTTATACACAAATCAGTGTCATATACAAATCAGATTACAAATGGCTTAGAGGATTAAACTACAGGGAACAGCAAACTGTCATCTGCAAAACAAGTTTGTGTTATACTAAGATCAGTCCTGCAGTCTGTAAAAGACACATGAAAAACCATAAAACTGTAGATTCACACTTCAGCAGATTTTCCCTACCTACAGGTTGTCTGTGTGATACTCTCCTGTCACTGTCTAATCCAACCTCCTAAAGCCTGAAAGCTTTTCCCAGTGCAAGAGAAATGGAAACCAGCTTTAATGCCAAAACATCAAGTCCCTCCTGCCACCTACCTTCCTGCCACTACATTTCGTTTGCCACTTACCAGGGGTTTTTGCATGTTCGCTCAGTTACCACCTGCCCATCATCACATACAGGTTTATGAAACCTTTCCTTCATGACACGGTTCTCTGTTTGCCCTAGGTACATCTTGTTTTAAGCACCACTTGGATTCCTATTTCATCTCTAAGTCTTTCAGATAATCAATGCTCAGAGTGTATTGGGAATACTGATAGAGCTGATGTGAAATCAGTGTGTGTGGAGTGGGAAATAGGTGCTAGACAGTAGTGCTTTGAGCTAGGGCTATTTCTGAGCTAATTTGAATTTCTGGATGTAACTATTAGGTATATGGGACTGATCCTATTCTCATTCTGTTTCAATCCAGGAAGCAGCAGGTTTCCCCCCAGCAGCAATGCTGAAATATTCCTCCAAAATTGCCTCCAAGATACCTCGTTCAAGAGACACTAGGTTATCAGAAAGAAAAATACTAAAAAGTTGAAGCTTTAAGCCTCAGTGCACTGAGCCAACCAAGAGAGAATTTTATCTTCTACCCTCAAAACAGTTCAAAAATAAAATCAAACACTGCTAAAGCCACCTCTCAAGTCCACCAATGCCCTTCTGTTAAAGCAAGAATAACCTGGAGACAAAGTTGGAGAGGAGACTCCCTTTATCCTCTAAATTAAAGTTATTAAAACCAGCAACAACAAAACCACCACGAACAACAACAAAAAACCCACACACAAAACCAATAGCCCTCACCCCCACAGAAACTACTGCCTTTATCAAGGCTCAGACCATTCGTAATTTCTGGTTTTGTCCTTCAGCTTTCTCAGGAGGCTCACCAGTGTCAGTTCTGCTTATCCTTCCACGCATCTTAACTTCTGAGAGTTTCTTCAGCAGGCAATTTCTCATAATTAGTTCCTAATTATATATCAAGGACTGCACATTTTTAGAGAGTTTCTTCTCTTCCTAATGCCTTTCCCAGTCCTGTTTACGCTCATCATCTCTTGAAACTAATCTTTCTTCTTCCTAGTTTACTATTATAGTTTCCAAGTCTTCTTTCATCCTGTTATTAAGATCTTCTGGTTTCTCATGACAGAAAAAGAAATTTTTAATCAAGCAATCACTGCTAGGTGTTGATTGAAAAAATACTATTTAATGGACAACTCCTTAGATTTTTACTTTATCTGGCCAAGAAGTGATCTTGTCTTTCAGATTTGAACAGCTGGGCACTGAGTGAAACAAGTAGAACCTTCTTTCACATTTTCTTTGGTTTTAACTAACTGCAGCAATTTTATCAAGTACCTAACACTCTCTCATTTAAGTCTTCCAGAGACTTGCCATGAAATTATAACATCCATAAACAATCCCCTTTAAAACTGCCTGTAAGCAAACGGTCCTCTCTGAGATCTTGGAACCTGCAGTCCTGCTT